>PVIA01005811.1:0-108521 GCA_004024845.1 Tonatia bakeri
CTGTGGGACCCTCCATGGACCTCTCCTGTGAGGCTGGGTGTCTCTCCCTGCACCTCAACTTCCACAGCATCCGAGATCAGTGTCCCAAGACTCTATTTCCCAGTGCTGGGATCCTGGGTTGTGCACACTGCCTTGCTTTACAATCGCCACCTCACTGGGTCTGCCAGATGCCACCCCTCTGCCGGGGCCTGCCAGCTGCTGCAAGTGCATTCAGGGTCCACCCGCTGCGGTCTTGCACTCCCCAGATTCCTTACGCACCCTCCTCACCCTCTTCAGATGCCTTATGCGCCCGGTCCCAACTCTGCTCTCCACACCGTGACCCGCACCCAGCTGCCCAACTCCGACCCTCCTACAGGTCTGGATGAACAGGTCTATTTCAACTTCTTGGTTGTCCAACTTCCATTTAAATCAATTTTCTGTCAGTTCTGGATGTTATTCTGTTTCTAAATTGTTGTTCCTATCTTGGTTGTGCGTGGAGGCACAGTGTGTCCACCTATGCCTCCATCTTGGCCGGGAGACCAGAAAATATTTTCTAATCTTAGCTTCTAAAAGCTGTATTGCTTTACCTTGTGGTGACTGCCCAGGGGAGGGTGGTGGGGGGAGGTGGAGAAGGGTGAGGGGAGATAAATGGTGATGGAAGGAGACTTGACTTGGGGTGGTGAGCACACAGCACTGTGTGCAGGTGATGTGTTGTAGAATTGTGCACCTGAAACCTATATAATTTTGTTAACCAGTGTCACCCCAATAAATTCAATTTAAAAATAAAATACATTTTAAAAAACATTTTACTTTTATATCTATGATTTATCTCACGGGAATTGATTTGAGAGTGTGACATGAGATTGAATTTTGTGACTTTATCAGGTTTTCAAAGTTCCACAGCTAAAGAGGAGCTTGCTTCCTATGAGTTTTTTAAATACCTCCTGAAAGAGATCTTCTATATATGTTTAGAAGAGTTCTATAATCCCATATCCACTCTCATGGATTCATAAAAAGAAAAAGAAAAGCAATATGTTAGTTAGTGTGTGGGTGTCCACTGCCTGACCCTCCAGTTCACCCTCTCTGCTTTTCAGTCCTGCTCTAGGCTCCCGGAGGCAGAACCACAGACACTACATGAAAGGGCTCCTTTACATTTGGATTCTGCACAGCTCAACAGGTGGGGAGCAGCAACAAGGAGATGAGAGGGTGGAATGTCTGTAGGGGTTTTTATTCTCCCAGCTCCTTCTCTTCCAGGTCCCTTCTTTCCATCAAAGACCACTCACTGCTCCCACCAGCCACCCTCTCAGCCAGCTGCCTTCGCAGGGGTCCAATGACTACTTCCTCTCTTTGACCCTTCAAGCAATAGGGTGGCAACTGCTTCTTGTTCTTCTGGTCCAGAAGTACTTCATTATCCTTTGTTGGTTGTCCTAAAACCTGACTACCCTTTTGTAAATTGCCCTGGTATTAAACTCTCCTCAATTCCCCAGTTTGAATGTACTATCTGGTCCCTGCTGGGACCTTTGATGGTAGGATGATGCTATTCCTAAAACTTCTTTACTCACCATGAATTCAACTCTTTTTGATCAGTTTTCAATGTCTAGTTATCAGGGTCCAGGTTTTCTACCAGCATGTCATCTTCAAGTCTAGGCCACCAAGAGTATTAATGATGTTACATTTCTTAAATGGGAGCTCTACTAGATTCTAGGATTTTCTTATAAGTTGCTGGTACCTATTTTGCCAGCCTTGAGGCATGGAACATGCCAATTATACCACAACAGCTGCCTGGCCAATAAGAAGATGCTTTCTGATTTCAAAGACATTAAAATTTTTTAATATTTTATATTTTTAATATATAATATTTTGATCAATGAAATACTAATTATAACAGCGATAATGACTACAAAAATACTAGGATCTTTCTGTATAGCACTATCTCCTTTCATGGCAAAGACAATCCCCTATGGTAGATATTATGACCCCCTTTTTGTAAGTGGGGACCTAGGGCCCAACATGGTTAAGTACTTTGCTCAGGATCACACATCTAGGCAGTGGTAGAACTGGGACTCAAAAGCAAGTTGACCTAATGTCGAGGCCCACAGTCCAAACTACTTGCCTAATGGCTTTCAGCCTCTTGGAGAAGATGAGCGAGCATAGCACATTCAGTGAATTCCTAATGACTTGGCTGATCTCTCTGGTACTTTCCTGAAACTCCCAATGGCTCCCACCCCATTTAGATCTTCTGTTTGAATGGCCTTGGCATCTGCCCCACCAAACAACCATCTATGAGAATAAAAACTGATTGGCCGTGACACTGTTTGCTCTCATCAAATGGCAGCTCTAACAGATCCTTCACCCCATGGCTGATATTCCTCAGGTCACATGGACCCTGGCCTCTGGCTGCCTCCCAGTGTGCTTGCAATATTTCCAGCTCTCCTAAAGGCAAAGCTTTGTTTCAAGCAGCCAGCCATGAACCAACTGCCTGCCATGAGAATATAGAGCAATGAGGCTGAAGAAAGACACAGCAAGGCTCCAAACATGAATAACCAACACCGACCCCACACATAATGCCTTTGAGAAGCACACAGAAGAGCTTCAGCTCTGGGAGTCCCCAGGCCCGTTCTGAGGAGGTGGTTAAGTACCATTGAACAGAAGGAGTACATTTCCCCCATTACTGATGGTACTCAAGCATCACACATGAGAACTGTTCTAGTCTCAGTTCTTCTCAGGCACCAGGGAAGGTCCCTTTGACATCTCTTTCTTCAGGGAAGTTGGAGACCATGCTGTGGTCCAGAGTCAGGACCATGGGCCAGCAGCATCAGCATCTCCTAGGGGCTTGTTAAAGGGCATATTCTCAGGCCAATGCCAGATCTGCTAACCCAGAAGCTCCGAGGATGGGGGCCTAGCAATCTTTTTTCTAATTTCTAGGGTACCCTTGTGTACATCAAAGTTTGTGAAGCATCAATATACATTATTTTTTTAAAATGTGGGTGTCTATCATGACCTCATTGTACTGGGATTTAATTATTGGATTAAAAAGTTAAAAACACAGTAAGTCCTCACTTAATATCATCAATGGATTCTTCAAATTTAAGCCAAACTATGTAAAATGAAACCAATTTTACCATAGGCTAATTAATATCAACAAGAGTTAAGTTCCTATAGAATCTCATCTGATATAATATAGTGATGTTGAATGAAAAATGTTATTCAAGGACCTGCTATAATACATATTTATTTTTACACATCAAATGCTACAAAGATGTGTAAAATTCATTTTCTCCTTTTCAGTGCAGATCTTCAGAGATAACCAAGGCTAACAGTGCAACAGAATCCATTGACACCAATCTACTGTACGTTTATTCACAAATACACAAACATATATACTTCTATATGGGCTTCCACCCTTTATGCCACTTTGGGGGGCTGTTACAAAAATGAATTTATATCACATACTGCTTCACAATCTGCCCTTTTCACTTAATAGATGATGGACATCCTTCCAGATCAATACATGTAGTTCTGATTTTTTTTCCTTAGGGGTTGTAAGATATTCCAAAGCATGAATACTCAAGATTTCCTGCAATCATTTTTTTTATTGGCAGACATTCAATATACTTTCAGTTTTCATGGAGGCTAAATTGGAGGGCTCCCACTGTGAAAATAATTTCTCAGGCTGAAATTATTGCAGGCTGAAATTGAAAATGTGGAGGCAAATGTGTGACATATTCTTGTGCATAAAGAAGGGCCTATAGAGATGGCCTGAGCTACTCAAGTCCAGCTCCTCTGTCTCAAGCTTTCAGCAAGCACCTGTTAACTGTCTTTCCCGTGCCAGTCACTATGCTGGTTGCTGGGGACCTAATGGTGGACAAGACAGACAAGATCTTGATCCTCACAGAACTCACCCACCTGTGGGGTGACACAGAGGTAACTGCCTTTCCCGTGCCAGTCCCTGTGCTGGTTGCTGGGGACCCAATGGTGGACAAGACAGATAAGATCTTGATCCTCATAGAACTCACTCTCCTGTGGGGTGACACAGAGAGGCAGATGGTAATTATAATGCAGTGTGATAAATGTCAACAGAGGTGCCAAGTCCTTGCAGGAGATGCCAGGTGATCTATAACCTGCCAGCTGAATAGAAGTTAGCCAAATAAAGCAGGGGTAGCCTTCAAAATGGAGTACAGCATGGTGAATCTGCAGGAATTTCAAGGAAGGTAAGGGGAGGAGAGACAAGTTAGAGGTACAAGCACCACCCTGGTCATGAGGCCACTTGAAAGTTTCAATATTTTCCTGAAAAATACAAAAAATCCTTTTTACTACAACAGAAGGGTATCTATCCCTTATATAAGCACTTCTCATTTGAAATTGGAGGAACTGCATGAGGCAGAAAAATGAGGCAGGAAAGAGACTTGGGCACTTGAAATTGAATATTATGCCAGATCTGAATACATAAAATAAGGGCACTCAATAAACCCGGGCATGGAGAACCCTAATCAAGATCATGGGTTTAGTTGATACTCTGGATGAAATCTTGCTGATATACCTGCTGATTCTCTCAAAATAAAAATCCAAAAGCTGTAACATGGGAAAAGTACTTCCAACCAATACTTGAGTATCTGCTGGGTGTGAGGTCCCAGAGATATAATGAGGTATGGATTTTTATTCACCATACTCCATGGGTATATGATTCTCATCAGGACAGGAGACATGTCCTGAGGACCTGTGCCATGTGTCAGCTTGTCTCTGGGGAAGACGAAGACAAAGTGAGACTCCCCTGCCTGTGAGGGAGCAATGTGAATGAGACAGAGGAGGTGAGGCTTCAGCAGCTGCCATGAGTGAGAGAAGATAAGATGGATTTCCAGGAAGTCTTTCATGAAACCTTTATGTCATCACTTTATGAACAACCACAGTCAAAGATCTCTGGTATTTCTCAAGACCTGTTTGTTGGACCACGGCGTATGTGTAGGAGAAACTGCACTAAACACGGGCTGCGAAGATGACAGCTGTGTCTGGGTTACACATCTCTTATCTTGTGTAACCCCAGCCAGAAATCTTCTCAATCGCCTTAAGGCTACTCGCCCTGTCCCAGGGCAGGAAGTCAGACAATGAGGATAAGTACATTTAGAGGTCAAGGCATGCTCTGCCCATTTCATCATGCTATCTCCCATCCAGGACACTGCATCCCCACGTGGGTGTGTGCCCCCACCCCGCCCCCCACAGGTCTGTGAGAAGGCCTTAAGCAAGGCATCCAATGTGCCTGTTTCCATAACAACCCACGAGACAGTTACACCCCCTCCCCCCCTCATCTCTAGAAAAGTGGGCCACAGGTTTACTAATTCCATGCTCCACTTCTCAGAGTTCTGAGTGCACCCTCTTAGCATTCTTTCTGATATTTGGCTAATATATGCTCACCATAAAGCACACAGACATAAGACAATATAGAAAGACATAAATACACCACAGGAAGTCAGTGTTCCTTCCACCTGCACCCTCCACCTACTCTCGGAAGTAATCAATTTGATGTCTATCATTCCAGAATTGTTACTACACACACACACACATGCTATACATTATAACAAATATAAGATTTTACTATATATTCCATAAGGTAATTGCTTTTTTTGAAACACTGTATCAAGGATATCATTCTATGTCAGTACATGTAGGACTACCTTATTCTTTTTAACTGCTAGACATAGTATCGATGTACCAGAATTAACGGCTCCTCTGTTAATAAAACGTGGCTTATTTTCAACATTATAAACAAGTCTATGGAGATGGAGATCTAGCATTGTGTAGAGATACAATCTATTCTGTAGGTTAAGTTCCTGGTAATGGAATTAATGGCCCAAAGGGAATTCATTTAAAAACCTTTCCCCACATTCCTGTCCAAACTGGGTATTTCCCATTCTTTTGATCCGTATTTTTCTTACAGGAGGTCTTTCTCACACCCATGTTATAATATCCCCATATTTTCTATTACAGAGGTTTGTATTAATGCTAATGGTTTTCTGATCCAGAGGTCAGCAAACTACTGCAGAATCCCATCTGCCAACTGACTATGTGAGCTGAGTTGTTTTTTTTTAATGATTTTATTTATTTATTTCTAGAGAGGGAAGGGAGGCAGAAAGAGAGAGAGAGAGAAACATCATTGTGCAGTTGCTGGGGGCCATGGCCTGCAACCCAGGCACGTGTCCTGACTGGAAATCGAACCTGCGATGCTTTGGTTCGCAGCCCGCGCTCAGTCCACTGAGCTACGCCAGCCAGGGCGTGAGCTGAGTTTTATTGGAACACAGCGACTACACCTGTCGCTTTCGCACTGCTGATAACCACCTTTGCACTGCGGAGGGAAGCTGAGTACCTGCGACAGAAACTGCGCAGCCCGGAGAGCTCGGAACATTTATCACATGGCCCTTTCGTGGTTGTTTTTCTGAGGCAGGAATGTAACTTGATCTTATCAACTGACATAAAACCATTCAATAAACGGCTCCTGTTTCCCTGCTGACATGAAATGTCATCGTTGTCATATAACAAATGCCCATGGATCGATGGACGGGGTTCTCCGGGCTCCATGCTGCCTCACTGATCTTCTCCTGCATGAACACCACATTCTTCCTTCCTTTCTTTCTTCTGTAAGGGTTTTTTTTTCAATAGCGTCATTGTGTAAGATGTTGTATGTTTCGTCGGTAAAGTGCTTATTTTCCTTTGTCAAAAAAATTTTTATATTCGTTTTTGTTTTCTCTTTCAGGTGAATTTCATAATCTGCTTGTGAAGATCCCACTGGGGGTTATAATTAGTATTTCATTGACTTCAATCTGGGAGAGAACTGAAATCTTTACCATGTTTTATGGCAGTGACTGTTTCCTCATAGCCTCACCCACATTAAACATTGTTAATTTTTTCACCTTTGCCAATTGATAGATACTAATGATGTTTTATTCTAGTCATTAATATAGATTAAAGTGGGTGCTGTTAGTTTATTGCTAATTTTCCTCAGCTTTTACTTGTTCACCATATGCTAAGATGAGGCACCTCTTTATTGTTAGTCAATAGACGTAAAAGACAGAAGTTTTATTACCTCACCAGGAGTGCAGATTCCTGTGCTATAGAAAATAGCCTTAACAATTGGTCAGCTGAAAGACAATTGATCCCTAAAAATAAGATCTTTTGCAAACACCATCCTCCTTATCGACTCAACACTGCTGCTCCCAAATGCTCCACTGTTTTGTAAATTATTTTTTAACCAGCTACAGGCTGCATGAAAAAGAATAATCCCCCTCCTTCTGCATGGCAGGGCAGCAGGAACACCCTCAGGCCAGCTCCCTCCCTCTCATAATAATTATCCCTGATTCCACTCTCTCATGTTCACCCGTCAGCTTTAGCCAGGCAGGCATGTCTCAGTTGAATTCCCTGATCAACAGCCTCTGAAGTGGAGATTTAGGGGGAGGGAGTTCCTTGGGGAGAGCTCTTGTGATTGGACAAGGGAGGAACTGAACTACCACACAGCCACTGAAAAGGCCTCCACTAGTCCTGCCAAGAGTTTGGAGCTGGAGTGGCCCTCCAGAGTTGTCCCAAAAAAGAAAACCTTATGTAGTTGATGAACTAGCATTTTGTCCCGTTTGTGCACCACGGTTTCACATATCGCATATGATATAAGTTAGAGTACAAGGACGCTGTGCAAATGAGTCACAGAATGGGTTATAAAATTACTCGTGTGGCCTTCAATAATAACATCAATGACTGTGATTACCATTTAGTGTTTACAAAGTACTTTCATATCATCAATTTGCTGAGAATTATGAGAGGCGGGAATTATTGTAAATCAGCGGCTTAGAGAGGTGAGGTAATCCGTGCCTCTGTCCCAAATGCTGTAATAGCCACGAACACGAGTCTGTACTTTACCTAGATCTCTCCTCACTCCACTGCCAGACCCTGTCCTCCTCAGCTCCTCTCCACCCTCCCCCACTCCAGGCTCCATGCTCATCATTCTCCATTGACTTGCTCTAAGCTCCTCCACCCTCCAACCAGGATCTTCCCTTGGGAAGGACTTGTGCCCTGCTTCATCTTTCTCTATTAATCTTTATTAAAACCTGCTCTCAGCTGGCTGGCCCTGGAAAGAAACTCATAAACTATTTCATACCAAGCTATTAATTCCCAAAAGTGATGAATAAACTGCCCTTTATACTCATCCCCAGGTGCATATTACCCCCAGCTACATATTACCTGCATCTCAACAAACAGGATCATATTATATTGGATTATAGAACAGGTGAATGAAGAAGCTATTTTGGAGACAGAGGATCTTTCCAACTGCCGGCCCCCATTGTATCATATGGCTTTACTGCTCAATCCATGAGGCGTTAATCATGTAGAGCACTGGACTTGGAGTCAAAAGAATTGGATTTGAGCCCCTGCTCTTGGCTGGGCACTTAACTTTGATGGCTCTGAGCTCCTCACCTCTTAAGTGAAAAGACTGGATTGATGTTTCATTTTGCAAGGTGACTAGAGGGACCAGTGGTACAAAAATCTCAGTATTATAGCTGTTTTGTCAAAACTCTGTGGCCAGAGGAACCTGTAATTGGACAAAGCCCAAGGGTGATGCCGAGAGCTCATTGTCCCACGGGCCCCCCCTCATGGCTCACCTCCGTGGCCCTGTGATCCCTCAGCACCTGTGAGCTGCACGGCAGAACTGAGCTCCCCACCAGCTGAGACTGGTGACTAGCTCTTCCCTGTATGTACAACTGTCATTATACATTTTACTTTGGTTTGTCCTCAACTATGTGACAGGGATATCATTGAAATACCTCCCGATGCATTTATCCTTTTAGTAATCTATTTTTTAATGCAATCCCTTCTACAGTTAATGGTGGTTTATGGCCCTAGGGAAGGGAAGGGGGAGTATATCCCTGCACAAAGAAGGTAGAAAAATAGAGGGGAATATGACATAGGGGCATCAAATAGGAAGGGCAAGTAGAGGTCCTTTTGCCACATGGATGGGGTTCAGATATAACATTCAGACATGGCTGCTCTTTGGGGTTAACTCAGTGTGTATGAGGGGCAAGGAGTGAGAACAGAGAAAGCCCAGAAAGAGTGAAAGGGTTGGTAGGATGACCTTTCCAAACACAGGTGTCCAGAGGTAAAAGACAAGTAGTAATATGGGATTTTTAGGGGACAGGACGATAAGACATCCCCATGGCCTTCCTGTGTTCGGAGCATGGCAGGGAGGGGATCTAGAAGTTCTGGGGTCACAGAGAAGGCAGCTGAGCATGCTGGCTGGGACTTCCCTGTTAAGGTGAAGGGCAAAGTATCCCTTGAGCAGAGGGCTGAGAATAGACTGTCCGAGCTGCCAGTTGAATGGAATTCACAACCAGGCCTCAGTGGATCAGCAGCACAGTGATAAGAAAATGAAGACTTTTTCAGAGGGGGCCCACCACACTTGGACCACCCGGAGAGAAGAAGTCACTAGCTAATCCAGCCAAGAACAGAACATTGGACAGAGTGAGGGCAGAGGACACTACTGCCCAGACACCAGTGAAAATAAATGGCAGCTTCTTTGGGGGTAAGGAAAAGTTCCCAGAGAAGGATGGCACTTGAGTCAAAAGTCTTTACTCCAACACCAAGCTTCTCTTTGCACTTACACTATATCTTGGAAGGAGAAAGGTGAACCTTTGAAAGAGAAAAGCAAGCCACATATGGAGTTCAAAATTTAAATTGATTACGTAGCTAAAGCACAGCAGAGAAGACTGAGTTAGGTTTCATTGGCAAGTTGAACTCTCCTCACCATCAGTGAGAAAGTTGCACTACAAGGGAAATTAGTTGCAGTAGTGGAATAAGTAGTATAAATGGTAGGTAGAAAATAATGGAAGTTAAGAATAGTTAGTGTAGGAAATGTAGAAGCCAAAGAACTTATATGTGCGACCCACGGACATGAACTAAAGGGGGGGAATGCAGGTGGGAGGTGGTCTGCAGGGAAGAGGGGAATAAAGAGGGGAAATGGGACAACTGTAATAGCATAATCAGTAAAATATATATTTTTTTATTTCTACCTGCATCCCCTGACTCTTTTTGATATCTAAAACAGAGTACAAGACACAAATAAATTGTTTTTGCGGATGAGGAAAGCAGCCCACCTTTAACATTCTGGCAAATTCCAATCCTAAGAAACAATGGTAACAATGTAGATGGGCAATTTTAATTCTCTAGTACAAGCAATTTCTCTATTGCAACTTCACCACACTCCTTCAGATGTAATTACTATTCATTGTATTCTTGGGATAAATCACCAACTAAGTCTGCTAGGAACTGATAGCCAGAATAAGATTTGGCAATTGCCAACAAGTTAACAATTTCCGAAATCCCTTCTAATGCTTTTTCCTGTAGAATTCTGACACAGATTTTGTCTGTATAAAGAAATGGCCAGAGAAGTGGCTGTTTTTCCCTCTTTCTCCCTCCACCTGTTAACAACTGAGATGTGAGAAATGAAGGCTACAGCAAGGGGAAACATTCTACAGTTATGTACAGGTTTCTACACAGAAGTCATTATTCTTTGGTAAGATCAGATTCAACAGGAGTTTAAAGCAAAAACCTCATTCAGATCTTCTGACAGCAGTGACAGTCAGCTGTGTTAGAGGGATCCTATCACCTGAAACTCATCAGTATGCCAGGTGCTGTGAATGGTAACGAGTCAGGGTTTGCATCTTTATTGACCATTTTTGCCCAAGTAAATCTGTAAGTACTCCAGGTTTCTAAAGGCCAGCTTGGTTATGCATCTAAATTAGCTGCTGACATCCCTTTTTGTCATATCAACTCTAATTAATGACCTAACAACATACACACATATTCTCTCTGTGAGTGGAGGGAAGGAACTACAATTTATGGAGTACTTATTATCTGTCAAGTATTTTGCCAAGGATTTTATGAATTCTTTCATTTAATTCTAAGTTAGGAAAGGTTGATTTATTGCTCATTATTTAGAAGCTGAAACCAGGGGAGAGATTATGATTAGTTTACCCAGGTAGTAAAATGTGGAATAAGAATACAGCTCCAAAGTACCTATCCCTCCATTTCATACTTCCATTGTAGGAGCTAAATTTCTCACTACTCTGTGGTTTTCTTAACTATTTGTGGTGTAAACTTATGTTCTTCATTTCTTTCTGATGGTAGCCTTCCTGATATACTAGGCTAAATATATATTTACAGTCTTCCACAAGGAATGACTGCCATTCTGTGCAAACATAGAACACAGCAGTGAGCAGAGAATTAGCATCTGAGAGATCCAGTTCAGTGAAAATCAAGTGCTAAGGTGATGTAAACAAACTAGAAATACTGAATAAATATATGCAACTTAAAAAATGCAAAGCAGAGCTCACACAAAGTATTATTTAAGTACCAGAAATGAAAAGGAAATGAAAAAGCAAACATCTAAGCAACTGTGCTTATGCTTCATTCTCTTTGAGATGGTGTTGGGCATAAGTTCAAGTAAACTAAGAGCTTTGGTTTCTGTGCCTACATGAAGGTAGTAGACTAGGATTTCAGTCCAGTCAGTATAAACACAGAACCCTCAAGTAGCTGTTTATTGCATATATAACAAATAACAAAAGGACGGACAAGAAAAAACTATGCCACTGGCTTAGCTGGCCTACCTGTGCCTGGGTTCTAGATGAGAAAGACATCTCCAGAGGAAACTAAAATACGATGTTGTAAATCATATGGGTTAGAGAGTTACATCCATTTTAACTCCATAATGCAGGAACTACTAAGGTAAGGAATTCACATAAACTAGTTGGTAATTACCCTGGGTCACCTGGCAGGTACAAACACTAAACTACTCAGAAGGAATACACCCCACCCCCATCCAAGCTGGATGGAGTCTCCACAGGGAAAGGGGAACAAAAAAGAGGAATGAGAGCAAGAAAATCTAACACACTGGGCAATAAACACCCAGTACTTAAAATGCAAAACAATATCTGAAAGGATACATTATGTAAGGATGTATTTAAAATAATTAGAAACATGAAAGTGAATCAAAGTCCTAAGAAAAAAATACAGCACTATGTATAAATAGCAAAATTTTAAGTAACAAAATAGAAATTCTAAAAATAATAATTTAAAATCTAGTCATTAAAATGAAAACTGAATGAATGGAGTAAGAAGCAGATTAGACTTGCTGAAGAGAAAGTTAAAATTTAGAAAGCACATTTAAAGAAATTCAAAATACAGCCTAAGTAAAGGCAAACAGCTAAGAGATTTAAAAGTTTGGGATATGTAATGAGAAGGTTTATTTAACAGAATTTCAATAAAAAAAGAACAGAGAAAATAAGGGGCAACATTTAAAGAGATAGTATCTATGAGTTAGTACAAAGATAAATCCTTAGATTTAAAAACACAATAAATATGTAAAAGAATACATAAAAAGAAATCCCACATCTGAACAAATCATTGTAAAATTTCAGACAGCCATGACAAAGACAAATTCTTAAATGCAACCATAGAGGAAAAGATAGATAATCCTAAAGATAAAAAAAAAAACAGTTTGAAAGACTACAGACTTCTCAAGATCAATAATGGAGTCTAAGAGTCAATGGAATGCTAGTTTCAGAGCATTAGGAGAAAATTACTGAAGATGCAGAATGCTATATCCGTCTGAAGTGCCATTCAAGAGTTAAGGTGAAATAAAGGCATTTCAGAAAATGACCAAAAGAATTTATTATTTCAATGTCATACTTAAATGACCTAGTGAAAATTACACTTTAGGAAAAAGGAAATTGAACCCAGAAAAAAGGAATATATCAAAAATACTAACAGTGGATAAAAAATTGGTAAAATGGGTAAATATAAATAACAGTAATAACATTAAAAAATAGAAATAATAACTTCTATCTTGAAAGGACAAATGAAACAAATGGCTAAAGATAAAAAAAACAGTTTGAAAGACTACAGACTTCAAACTGGGAGGGGTGGTATTTGACTTGAGCTAATTCTAACGCCCTTATTTTTTTCAGAAGAATAAAAGATACAATATGCAAACTAGTAGAGAAAGGAATAAGGAACCTAGATTTATTCCATAGAAGGCAAGAAACAGAAAAAAGAAGTAAGAAAAAAAGTAAATGAAACAAAATAAGATAGTAGAAATAAATCCAAATACCTCAATAATCATAGTAAATGTAAACACTGTTGACCCGTGAACAACACAGGGGTTAGGCATGCCAGCCCTCACATAGTTTAAAATCCACGTACAATTTAAAATTCCCCCAAAACTTTACTGTAGTCATTCCTTGGCATCTGATACCAAAATCATGAATGTTCAGGATTTCTGGCCAAGATGGAGCATAGGCAGATATATTTTGCCTCCTCATGCAACCAAAAGAAGGACAAAAACCAATTTAAAAACAAAAAATAACCAGAACTGTCAGAAAATCTAACTGTATGGAAGTCCGACAACCAAGGAGTTAAAGAAGAAACATTCATCCAGACGTTAGGATGGGTGGAGGCAGGGAGCTGGGGTGGAGAGGATTCCCAGAAAGGCGGCACATGGCGGAGCCAGCAGTCCCACATTTGCATTAGAATAAACCAGGAGGAACTACTGGGGAGTGAGACAGACTGTGCAACCCAGGGTTCCAGTGTGGGGAAATAAAGTCTCAAAACCTTTGACTAAAAAACCTGTGGGGGTTGAGGCAGCAGGAGAAACTCTCAGTCTCACAGGAGAATTCATTGGAGAGACACACAGGGTCCTAGAACATACACAAAACCACCTGCCCAGGAATCAGCACCAGAAGGGCCCAATTCGATTGTGGGTAGCAGAGGAAGTGACTGAAAGCCAGCTGAGAGCTGAGCAAGCAGCCTTGTTCCCTCTCAGACCCCTCCGCCACATACAGCGTCACCACACAGCTACATGGGTTGCCCCCACTCTGGCAAATACCTAAGACTCTGCCCCATACTACATAACAGGCACACTGAGATTATATATATATATCCCAAATGAATGAACAGATGAAAGTGCCAGAAAAAAATACAACTAAGTGATTAAAAGATACCAACCTATCAGATGCTGAGTTCAAAACACTGGTAATGGTAAAAGATAAAAAATGCAAACAGTAAAATGACAACAAACTCACAACTATCAATGACCAAACCTACAAAAACAAAAACAAAAGCAAACTAAGCAAACAACTAGAACAGGAACAGAACCACAGAAATGGAAATCACATGGAGGGTTATCAGCAGGGAGGGAAGAGAATGGGGGGAAAGTTACAGGGAATGAGAAGCATAAATGGTAGGTACAAAAATAGACATGGCAAGGTTAAGAATAGTATGGAAAATGGAGAAGCCAAAGAACTTATATATGTATGACCCATGGATGTGAATTAAGGGGGGGAATGATAGTGAGAGGAGGGGTACAGGGCAGAGGGGAATAAAGGGAGAAAAATGGGACAACTGTAATAGCATAATCAATAAAATATGTTTTTTTTAATTTTTTTAAAAATTCAAAACTATTTTAAAAATCATGGATGTTCAAGTCCCTTACATAAAACATAAAATGTTGGCCCTGGCTGGTGTGGCTCAGTGGATTGAGCACCAGCCTGAGAACCAAAGGGTCACCAGTTCGATTCCCAGTCAGGACACATGCCTGGGTTGTGGGCCAGGTCCCCAGCAGGAGGCACAGGAGAGGCAACCACACATTGATGTTCCCTCCCTCTCTTTCTCCCTAGGTGCCCCCTAGTACACCTCCCTCCCTCCGCGCCTGTCTAAAAATAAATAAATAAAGTCTCTTTAAAAATAAATAAAATAAAATGGCATTGAATAAGGCATCAATCAGCCCTCAGCAACCACAGGTTCCTAACCTCAAATCAAAAATACTGTTTTTATCCATGGTTGGTTGAATTTACAAACGTGAAAGCCAGGGACTCAGAAGACTGACTGTATATTCATTGAAAAAAAATTGTGTATAAGTGGATCGACCACAGTTCAAACCCATATTGTTCAAGGATCAACTGTAGTCTACATATGCTAGTTAATAAGAGCTTACTATTTACATGTTTAAATTAACTGTGTTTTGTTACAAGGGATACAACTAGAACTTAATGACTCAGAAGAGTTGAAGGCAAATGGATGAAAGAAGATAGGCAAAAAAAGAGCTAGCGGAGCTGCAGTAGTACTGCACACACTAGACTTTGAGGCAACATACACTCAGGAAAAGGGGAAGGGGTTCTCCATAATAATAAAAGAAGTCTCTTCTGACGACAAAGTCTACTTTAGCACCGCCCCATGCTGCCTACCCCTTGTGACCACAGTGATTATATATACGGAAACAGTGCATTAGAATTCTACTGAAGAATGAAGCACAGTGATTTAAATCTCCACAGGTAAACAGACGTAACACAAAGAGCATGGGCGGTGCAGTCCAACCGGCCTCGGCTGGAGTTCCAGCCCCACCACTACCCACGCTGTCGCCCGGTTTCATTTCACCTCTTTGGACCTCAGTTTCCTCCTCTGTAAAATGTGGCCAGCAATGCCGACCTGCCTGTCCTAGTCTGTACAAGGATTAAAAGAATTAAGCTAAATAAAAGACTACTTTATACTACCTTCTCAGCAAATGTAAGCTCCCTCATACCCTATTTTTTAACTACAAAAAAAAAAAAAGCAAAATCTGCAAAACATAACTTTAAAAGGGAAATAGCTATTTAGGATTTCAAGTTGAAATCCTTTTTCCTTATAAAGAGCTAATTATCCATGAAATTAAATATTAATGCGTTCACAGAACCAATGTATTTATAATGTTAGAATATAAAAGTAGCTGGTCTAGAAATTGTAAGAAATTCTTAATGTCTCCACAGCTGATGTTTTTCTATCATGGGAATATTTTAAAATTACTTTTTACAATTATCCGAAGAGAACAGTGTACTACTGTAAGGCCAATTAGCAAGGTGGCATGAGGCTGAGCATTCTTTGCAGCAGTATGAATGCTGAGGGTTGGTTGATGTGTGCTTTGTAGTCTGGCACTCAGAGTGTACAGGGTGGACAAAAGCAGGTTTATAGTATTAATACAAATAAATAATAATACGAGAATAAACTGTTTCACGTACTCACAACCGTAAACCTACTTTGCCCACCCCTGTATTTTCCCTTAAAACAAGATCGTGAATAGTGGCCTGTTTCCCAAGTAGGGTGGCTAACTGTCCTGACTTGCCTGGGACCGAAGCATTTCCCAAGATGCAGGACTTTCAGTATTAAACCTCAGAAAGTCTTGGGAAAATCAGGATGACTAAGCACCCTACCAGGCCAGCACCTCAAAAGTTATCTACCTGGATAAGTAGTGTACCAGTCACTGCTGCTGGAGCCCTTCGTGAGAAGCCTGCACTGCCAGGTGCCACCGTTTTCCTGTTGACTGCTGGTCACAGCACGTGATCTCCGGCAGGCAGTCGACTGAGTCCCCAGGCTCAAGCCACCCTAGGGCCTGCATGTGGGAGGGAAGTCTCCCTTCCCTGTTATACTCCGTCGCTTAGACCCCAGTGCAGCCTATGCCTGGAACACCACTTCTTTCGAAAACGGCACGTTTAGCTTTGTATACTTACTCTTCTCATATTGTCACCCAAAATGAGTCCCTCGTTTTCATGGTGAAAGTATCAGCCACCCCACCCCTTTCATGATCTGTACTTTCACATCCCAACTCCCAGAGCCTTCAGCCTAATGGATGCTCCCTCTGAGGTGAGATTCAATGCTCACTCTCAGACACATGGCCAGTCGCCACTCCCCAAACAACCATCTCAGCATCCCAGCTGGAACTTGCTTTGGCACCTGCACAGCCTTTTTTTCTAGGGATATGACACAGTTCACAATAACCTTGAGATCCACAAAAGAGCAGCCTATTGAACTCTTGCCATTCACCAAGGTACATTTCAAATGGCATTCCCTGCTCCCTATGCACACGAGTGGAAATGATCTCAGCCTCCCCTGTTCTTCCATAGCAATTACTTTATGCTTCTATTTAAATCTCAATCATCATCTGCCTGGTATTATAGTCACTTAAGCATGTGTCTATCTCCTTCATAAATTGTTAGGTCTTTAAGAGCAGAGGAACTGCATCACTTATCTTTATATCACTCTTAGAACTGAGCAGCGTACCTGTCACAGAGAGACTGTTCAATGGATGTTTCAGGAATTGATAACATCCTTGGGACTCGAAACTCATCAGAGAGGAGCTGGCTCCATTTTAACTTGGTCAATAATTCAGTCTGTTAAGAAGAATGACTGCATTAAATATGTTCTGCCAACATTGCTTATTCTTACATTAAAATTCACAGACCAGTTAATTTAGTAGGTTGCTATGATTTGAACAGATTTGGCAGTGATCAAAAAGATGTAGGAATCAGAATAAATACAACTGAAATGATTCCGGGCAAACTTTAATTGAAAACTCATTTGAATGATGCTGCTCTCTCAGTAGATAATATCCACAGAGTAAGCTGTTACCTTGTGAGAAGAAACGGTAAAATGTGATATTGATATTCTGCTAAAAGGTTTGCATTTCGACTTTAATTTCCCTCACAATACCTAGTCATAGTATAGCAGTCAAGTCAATACACTGAACAACTCAAGTTTCAAATTTAATTTTTTGGAAAACAAAGAATCCTATAATCAGGACTACATTGGAAATTAAAGGAATCTGTGGCTTCTAAATAAAACAGCTTATTAAAAAATTTTTCATATGTCTAAATAATTTGCCTAGGGACAAAAATAGTTATAAGATCCAAATTAGAGTCGATACATTAGTAATATGGGTAATAATGCTAATATGACATTCTAGTAATATGGCAATACATTAGCAATATAACCAGTAACGATTTGCAAGAACTTCAAAATGATCATTCCACTTAAAGCCAGGCAAAAATTATTAGTGACCCAAAAGGCACTTCTGAAAATTTGGGTACCACAATATTCAAAGTTGAAAAAAAATTATTGATGCACTGCATACTAATGGTAATTTACAGTGAATGAAACTTCTGAGACCTGGGAAAGAACACTCTATTCAGCCAATAACTTGAAGGGTTCCAAGGACGTTAAACAAACTCCTGTAGCTTTGTCAGAAATGGTGCCTGTGCTTCCTGGAAGGATCATAAAGAATCGTTTGAGGTTGTTTACCAAACACTGCATTTGTTCGGAGTCCTCTGAGATCACTCTCTGTCATCACATTCAACTCCAAGCTGAACTGGCTCTCCCTGAGCACCTACTATGTGTCAGGCTGCAAGGCAGCCATCATCCCACACAATCACCATGTTCCCAGAGTTGCCAAGAGTTTCAATCCTTAAGCATTAAAGTGAGTTTAAATTGATAGCTATTACTTAGCACACTAAAAAATGAGCCCAGATGACACATTCAATTAATTATGTTATTCCACTCTGATTTTAAAAAGAGAAAAAGATTCTGTGTGATTTCACACTGTGCTAATTTTTTTTAATAGGCAGAAGAAAAGGCAATCATTTAGTTGTGACAACATCATAAAGCTCCTACCGTGAACCGCAATAAAAGAATATTCCACTGAAACATCTTATTCAAAAGGCTGTTTTCCTTTATGACGGAAAAGGGTATATTTGTTTAGTTCTGATGACATTGTAACTGATTCCAATGTTCTGCATGAAGAAGAAAAAACATTTTCTCTTGCTTACATAGTAACGAGTAACCATATAAGCATAATGCCTGTGCATTAGAAAGAAGGGGGAAATTAACTGTCATCACATTTACTTTCCTGTCATCAGAAGGGCCACAGAGTCTGCACATGGACATAGCTTTGGACAGGGGCATCAGTCGTCCTCACGTTCCTTAGTGGGCAGCACTGGACCGGTGTGGAAGTCCCAAAGCAGTGCCGATTTTCCCTTCTCCTTGTACCTGCTCCTCTGTCCTGACCCTTATGCAGATGGGGAAGGAGGCTGGAAGATATTCAGGAAGCTCAAATATTGCAAAAGAAATAGTGAGTCCCCCTTTTTTTTTTCTGCATTAGGGAGTAGGACTGACCTTAGAACATTTATTCTCTGAACTTGTAAATTTGTCCATAAGATCATGTTTAAGAGATCTCAGGCTGAGAAGTCTAGTGCTGATTTAGCTGAATGAAGAATGCTCTTCAAGGTGAAGGGGTTGGTCTGCCCCCGGAGCCGAGTCCATAAGAAGAGCAAGTGGGACTGGAGGTGGCGGGGGAGAAGGAACAAAAGTCTGGGAGAAAAGAGGTGGGGCTGGCTAGAGGGCTCGATTTCATCCCTAGTGGGGTTTTCCCTTTAGAATAGTAACCCAGTGGTCCAGGCCTAGCATACGGTCAAATTCAGAGTGGAGGAACCACAAATCACTTTTCAAACACTACAGATATGTAATGCTCTCCCCTACCTGCATGTCCTCCACCCACTCCCTCACAGTCTTCATCTGGCCGGCCACTGGTGGTCCTCCTTCAAGCCTCAGCAGTTCCAGGAAATACGGTCTGCCTTCTCCACTCTCCCCGGCCTGGAGCGGGTGCCCCTCCTGGACCCTGTAACACCTCATGTCAGCTTCCAGTTAGGGAAAAAGGTATCTCCAACCCTACAACAGGAAATAACAGCTCTGAAGGATCCAAGCAGTAGCTGTGGCCCATAGAGGCTCTGGCCCCGTCCTCTGTTTCCTGTCTCCATCTGAACGGGTAGGCAGCTGCTACTCTGATTGTTTCCTGAGAGCACATTGCACTGTGGGCAGGAACACTGTGTCAGAAGGCAACATGCATTCACGAGTGCCCATTCTCTCCTTCCATCTGCTGCTGCATGTGTGGGCTGGCTCTCCCACTCTGTGTGACTGTTAGGGTAAATGGATTTGGGAGGCTGCCCCACCCAACTCACTAACTCCTGTCACTCAGCCTCGGGATGCTGCGAGTTGATATGAGGGCAAGGAGGTATTTTAGAATCTTGGGCCCTAGTAGGGTGCCCTGACTCAGCTTAGGGCAGCCCTGAATTTGGCCTCATTGGAATCTTGCGTATCTGGCATTTCATTCCCCATTTGGCAACTGATTCTCACACCTACAGCTCCTTTGTTGGGAAACTGCAACAGGAAGGATGAGGAGTGAGAAAGAAGACTCTAACTATATCCCAAATCTCTAATGCTCTCATCTTAACACATCTAATAATGCGCTGCAATTATCTGTCTCCCTCATTAGATGGCAAATTGCCTGAAAAACTATCATTGGTCTTTACATCCCCAGTGCTTAGTACAATGTCCAGTACATATTAGGTGCTCAAAAGATGTTACGTGAATGCGTGGATGAATGGGTGAGTTTGGCCATTCTCGAACCTCCTTCCTCAGCCCAACCGCAGACTACTCTGCTTCTGGTCTTGTCAGGCAGATAGCTGGACATTTCCTACACAAGCTGTGGCTGTCCTACCTGTGTTCACCTTGGCTGGTCACCTCACACAGGCTGTCCTCTATCAGCTCAATATTCACGTTATGAATGAAACCCTTTCAAGCTAGTTCTGCCCACGCTCATTTTTTTCCTGAATGTTTTTACACAATTTAGTATTTTGTCATTCTCTGATTGTTTTAAGTGTGCCAAAGTTACAGCCTTAACCAGATTGTATGTGACCTGGTCTGGACGTACTTCCGTGGGACATCATCAGGCAGGGCAAAATCTGCAAGTAGAGGAGCTGCTGTCTGCCCGCCCCGCCCCCCGGCTTGAACCAGCTGGGGAAAACCACTTAGTTTCCATATCTGTAAAAACGGGGTGGGGGGGGGGAATAATTAGCCACTTGAATGTGTCATGGATTGTAAGGATCAAAATAAAAACATAATGACATCTGCCAAAAACTGATGGACAATTTATTCTTCTTAGAATGTAGAATACAGTTTGGATTAGAGGAGAGCTTCATAGTGCTTATAGATTTACTCGACCATTGCATTGCTTACAGGCATCTCATTAACAAATGCTGAGCTGTTCTGTCACTCAAGTGAGGATTACTATTTGCAATGACAGGTGGGTGATCTGGTGCCTTTACACCTATCCCAAGGGGGGTCAACAGGCTGAAAATGTTTGAGAAATACTATCAGGGAATCTCTTGGAATGTAGTTGCACCATTTTAAAAAGTTTACCATTATCGTATTCCTTAAAGCTAATTCTTCTTTATCAGGGATGTCTTAGTCCATTTGGGCTAAGATGTCAAACTACTGCCAATGGGCAACTTCACAACAGAAAGGCATTGCTGGTAGTGCTCACAGCCCTGGAGGCTGAAGTCCCAGATGACGTCACCAGCAGTCTCAGTGCCTGGTAAGAGCCTGCTTCCTGGTTTATGGACACCCATCTTCTCACTGTGTCCTATGTGACAGCAGGGACAAGGGAGCACTCTGGGGTCCCTTTTTATGAGAGCATTAATCCCTTTCCCGTGAGCTCATGACCTAATCACCCCCAAAGAGCCCACTTAAAAATGCCATCACAGTGGGGATTAGGACTGCAACACACGGATTTGGAAGGACACATTCAATCTGCAGCAAGGAATGTGTGCTCCAGCTCAGAAATCACCAAACACTCCATCCTTATCCACTCCACTCCCCTACTCTTCCTTACTTGTAACAATATCTCAACTTGAACTTCAATGCTAGTAGACTTAGGTGGAAGGTTGGGCAGGATTTATTGTTCCCGTATCACGAGTGAGAACTCCGTTCAGAGAATATGAGGGTCAGAGAACCTGGGAGCCGCCGAGTCGGCGCACGGAGCATGCATGGTGTGGAGGTTTAGTCGTCTTTCTGGAGAGATGAGGGGGGCAGATGAGGATCAGGGCCTGAGTTACAGGTGAACTGTAGCCTGTTGAATGTTCACCCTTTCAGGCATTTAGATTTGGTGGAATAAGACGTTTAATGTTTTGTTTAAAACAAAATTCCCAGATCATCTTTCAATGGTTCATATACATTATTCCTATTTGCTCTGTTCTATGTAACCAAGAGTTCTGTTTATGGTGATGAATGCTTTAGCATAATTCTGCTTCTAAATCAATCTTGAAGTTGCCTTTCTTTGCATAATACTAAACTTCAATAAAGAAAAGCTCCAATGTACTAGGTTAATAAAGAAGTTTGATGTATGATAATAAATTATGACTTACTAAACATTTAAGGTTTTAAAAAATGCTTTTCTTGCATATTGGTATTTATCTTAAAGCACAAAGAAACAAAAATAAAGAGAAATTTAGGAAAATTACAGAATAGTTTCATCTTAGTTTCACTGAAGGAAACTGTGCTTTGTAGTAACATTGACCTCACTGGCTGAAGAAACACGAGAGTTTTGTATAGAGGGCATTTTCTACACTGCAAGGGTCCTAAGTCACAATGTACCTGGGGGTTTTATAAGCAGTTTCAAGACCTCACATAAAAATATGTGTGCATGTTTTCACAGTGTAGTACAAAGTACAGATATAGGATGACGCCCATTTTCTTTGATTTAGAAATTACAAGTAAGAATCTAATAATGTTAATTTTAAACTAAGCCCATGCAAGTGAGTACAGGAAGGAGGGGATTTAATAACTTTTACCCAAGCTGATTAATATACTGTATGTTGGGTGAAAGGCAATCTTCCTACTCAGTGTATTTCTGCTTAGGACTCAGATTCTAAGAGTACTGGCCTAAGGAACTGTGTATACCTGAGCTGTCTGATATGGTAAATGCTGGAAACATGTGGCGATTTAAATTAAAATGCACTATCATTTAAAATTCAGCTCCTTATTTGCACTAGCTGCATTCAAGTGCTCAAAAGCCACATGTGGCTAATGGCGGCCATATTACACAGGGGAGATGTGGGACCCGTTGCAGAAAGTTCTGTTCAGCAGCAATCCTTCCTGCTGACAGCACAGGCTAATGAGGTTAACAAGGAGTCCCTGTGAAGGGGAGGGAACATTCATCAAATTGTTCCAAATTAGCATGCCCCCACTCAACGTTTCCAAATCCTTCTGTTGTTACACATACATGCACACACAGAGCTGAGTCTTGGTCATCATAAATCATCATATCTTTACATCTTCCATAGCCATGTTTTTTTAAATCCTTACCTAAGAATATCTTCATTGATTTTAGAGAGAGGAAAAGGGGGAGGGAGAGGAGGGGGAGAGAGAGGGACAGAGAGAGAGAGAGAAACATCAATGTAAGAGAAACACAGATCAGCTGCCTCCCCTATGTGCCCCAGCAGGGGATAGAACCTGCAACCTAGGTATATGCCCTGACCAGAAATCAAACCGGTGAGCTTTCGGCACACTAGATGATGCTCCAACCAGCTGAGCCAACCAGCTGGGCAGCCACTGCTCTAATATTGGTGAAACAAGCTTTGAATCTGCTACTTGAGGAAGACTGTGATTTCATGAATAACTAAAATAATTCTCACTGTCACAACATCAGATTTTGCATTGAGGAGCACACACTTTTGAATGCATGTTACTTTATTGAAATACACGTATATACAATGACGACAAAGGAAAACTCTGCAGAGTTGAGTACAGTGGCTGCATGCATTGGGAGAACAGGCAGACTCTAGTTTTACAGAAGGAAAGAGGGGTTGAAAAGTAGGCAAAGACTGGAGAGCAACTTTGATTCCCCATCACCACATAGAAGGGTCTTCCAGCCTGTCAAACATAAGAAGCACAGCATGTAAGAGAAACTTCCCCTCTTCCTGGGAGGCTCACGAGACTGGGCCATCCCATTCTGAACTGAAAGGTGGTCAGAAGCTGTTCAAAAGGCCCCAGGTGGCATTCTGAATAGGAGACGGTGTAGAATGTCAGAGCAGGAGACAGTGGCACAGTGTGCAAAGTAGCTTTCACTCGTGGAAACGGGAGTCTCAGGCAGATCTCAGAGGGACTGTTTAAAAGGCTCTGTATTTATCAAAGAAGCCAAAGAACTCTGCAATATTTCTGAAGACTGAAACCACACAACTCACACGAAACTCTAACAAAAACGTTATTGTTGCTCAACTCTGAATATGCTTCCTTTGTTTTCCTGCAAAGTTTGCTGTGCTATTTATTGGACTCTAAGGAACCCTTTTCAATAAAATAGCATTCACAGGCAACTTCAAGCCCGTCAAGTTTTGTTTCCTTCTAGCTGCACTTGATTGTCAATCAGCGTGCGATTAACTGTATTTCATGCGCTAACCGTGCAACTTCAGGCCATGAAACAAAAACAGCAGAGAGGCTGTAAGTAGGTCTTGAGAGTTCTTTTTCTTACTCTAAGTAGACACAGCTTCCCTAAACTTTTTACTGTAGCAAACATCATAAGCATGTCCATAAAATATGAAAAAGCATTTATTGGTTAGTATAGAGAAACAATCCTTTTGAATTTTCCATCTGCTTCCCCTGCATTTTTAATTACATTTATTGGTGTGGCATCAGTTAATAAAATATAGGCTCCAGGTGTACAGTTCTTTCTATAATATATCATCTGTATATTGTATTGTGTGTTCAATCACTCCTGCCTCCCTTGCATTTGCTGTTAAGTCTGGCTGGTCCCTCAGATGTGGGGGCGGGGGGCTGTTCCAGGAACAAGAGCACTGGGGTTCCACTCCAGTGCCAATGGCTGTTTCCCTCAGAGAGAACAAGCCTGACTCCTCCAGAGTCTCACCTTCACCCTGGCTGCCCATGGCACAGGAGAACAGGGGCAGGGTTGGAGGGAAGGCGATGGATGGCTCATCAGGTCACCTGCTTTATTTTTAACTTTTTACTTATGTATTTTTTATTTTGTTAAATGTATTGGGGGGACATTGGTTCATAGGGTCACATGGGTTTTGGGTGTACATTTCTGTGATAAGCCAGTCATCTGATTTAATCCCTGAGGAGAACCTCAATGAGAGTGACACAGCAGTCACACGCACCGAGCAAGTGTTCTAGTGACCTCTTCTGGGGACCTTGGTTCTTGCCATGTCGCGTTCAGGGTTTAAGGCAGACAAGCTACCACAGAAATAGGCAAACCATGTGCTGTGGGATCTTACTGGCAGGGAGAGGAGGCGTCAGGGGATAAAAGAGCCAGTTATGAGAACCGAGGACCAAGCTTCTTTTCAGCGGAACTCCTGGTACAGGAGGCACCAGAGCATCCTGTCCCAATGCTTGACCCCGAGATACTGGTGGGCACCTCTTGCCAAAACAGTCCACACTCCAAGAAAACCCCAAGGCTGCAGGTAAGCCTCTAAGAATAATTCCTTGTTCATTCAGTCATGAAGTGCAGTAAATTACAGCATGACATCAGTGAACTAAAATACGTTAAAAAGTAAACAAGCTCCCTCTAATTTATCTACAGTTTCACTAAAACCAGAGAGACTGGAGAAAGACTCCTGAGGGACACACCCAAGGATGTACACACACGCCACACGGTGCAGAAAACTAAAGGTTTCCCCCGGCCACAGTGGGGCGGCTGGCCGTTTCAACAGAGAGATAGGGGCCACTGTGTGCTCTCCAATGCTAACACAGGAGAAATTCTACAGAGTAATTCCTGGGATCAAAATCACTTACATTTAAACTTTTCCACGGAGCACCACAAAATCTGCAGTAGAAATATCATCCCACAGAAGTTTAGAGATTCACAAATGACTACATGAAAAGAGAGGTCCTCCGACCTTGTTCTCCACCCAGGTTTCTCTCCAGATCCTACCTGGTCGGAAACACCTCTCACCCCAGGCAGCCCTCTCCGATTCCCCTCCCCCGGGCACCTGGAGCTTTGCAACAAGGTCCTCACAGGAGCTTCTTCGTACCTAGTTCTGGGAATGTTTTCCGTGCTTTCTCTCATCAAGAGGTCTGAAATCAGCGTCTCAGGGCTGGACCGTTTTCCATATCTAACAACAATAAAAAAAGGAAAAGTTCTTTAAAGCAAGTTTGGAATATTCGTAAAAATCTTTAGAAAAAAGAAGACAGTCTTCTGTTTGAGGTATAACATCTGAAAGTTATTTTCAGTTGATCTTCTGCTACCAATGCATCTAGGTATAGAAAGCATACATTATCAAGAACATAAATATGATTTCAAATCAAGCATATATAATTTTGTTAAGTATTCAAATAACAGATATTTAAACCCAACCAAAAATCCAAATACATATGTATTATGTATCCATAATACATATGTAGATATATTTATATAACTAGGTAACAGGATTTAAAAATATACCAAGCTATGATTTTAATGTTTCCATAATTAGTTAATTAGCTATAGTTCTGATGACGTGCAGCAGTTTAAATCTTAACAGAGACCAGAAGGCATTTCAGAAACATCTAGGGCGGAATAATCAGTGACTGAAGTTCTAGACCCACCTGTGTCTTTCAACCTCAGTTTTCTCATCTGTAAAAACAAAATTATACCCCATGCTTCCTTCGGAGTCTTTGTGACAAGTTGGTGTGAGTCCTGATGCTGTGAAAGCCACAAAGTGATGCATGAGCTCGAGTCACCACTGCCAAGACCCACCCATTCTTACAGAGAGCAGCAGAGCCCGGGGCCTGCGCTGTTCGTCCTTATTTGGGGCATGATAAGCTAACAGCCTTCTCTCATGCTGTGATTTTAATCTGCCCTGTAAATATAAAGAAATCCTCCTGGTCCATAACAATGTTTCTGGTCTTTGTCTCCTGTTGTTGGACATGAATTGACAATACATGAATGCAAGGCTCTGCTTTCCTGCCAGGATGGCATCCATTTCTTGCTCCAGGTGAGTGAGCACATGGATCCACGCCTTCCTCCCTCCCTCTCGCTATCTTTCCTTCCCTCTCTCTGCTAAAGAGTTCAACAAGTGTATAGCAACAAGTTGCATTTTTTGAAGAAGCTGATTTCTCCTTTTTCAAAAAATGCATTGGACACCAGCAGTCACTTTGCTCACAAATGAAAAATTAGCCTGGTGGACTGATTAGCTAATAGGTAATTAGCTAAGAGATAAAACAGGACCAAAGCTGTCTGGATGTACTCTAACTGCCTGCAAAGCACAATTAAATCTAAATTTTGGGGGAAATTTTCCTATTATTGCTCCTTTCCTGAGTCTCAATGGAAAAAAAAAAAAAAAGCAAGGCAAACTCCCCTGTCCCCATGATTTGTAAGGTTTCCTCAAAGATTTCCTGCAGTTGTGATGTCAGGCTGCAGGCTGCCACTTATACTTACTTATTCTGTCCATCAGTTGTTTTTACTAATCTTAAAACTTGTGGGCAACCTTAATTCCTTTATCATTATCATGCTCCAGGGAATGAAAGAACTGGCCGACATTTTTACAATCACCAGGTAAAGAAACTGAATCTGTAATAGCAGGATTTGCACAGGACAGCACTGCTCACTATTCGTGCTTCTCTAATTTATTCTGGAGTATCCTTTTTCTCTACAATGCTTTAACCAGCAAAGACAGAGTCTGCAGGAAAAACAAATCCCAACCTAGCTGCACATTAGAGTCACCTGGAGAGCTTTTAAAACCACTATGCAGTCCAAGCCCCACTCCCACCTCACCCCCAGGTTCTGATTTAGCTGGTTAGGGGTGTAGCCCAGCATCAGCCTCCTTTTTATAAATTCCTTAGGGGTTCCCAAAGTGCGACCAGGATGGGAAAATCACTAATCTAGGACTGGGTTTCTCAACCTCAGCACTATGGCCATTTTGGGGCCGGGTAATTCTTTGTTGTAGGGAGCTGTCCCAGGCATAATGGGATGGCTAGCAGCACCCCTGGCCTCTACCCACTAGATGCCAATACACCACCCCTCACTGCGACAACCAAAGCTGTCTCCAGACGTTGTCAAATACTCTGGGGAGAAAAAAGTCAGCCTGAGTTGAGAACCACTGATCTAGCAAAATATGGTAGATCCATGCTCTAGAAAAAAACAGTGTACCTTTCAGAAGCAGTGAGCCAGGGGATAAGCTTAAAAAACATGGACTGTGTTGAAAAAGCAAGGAAAGAGAACATTTATGAAAAGCCAAACATACTCACAAATGACACTGGAATTTTCAAAAATACCAACATGTGCATATGAGCCATGTGTGTGGTGGGAAGGCAAAGAACAGAGAGTGGAGATTATTGATTGGTGCAGATCATAAACCTCTGATGGTTTCTAAGGAGGAATCTACATGAAGATGAGATGGAAAACTTGGCTCCAGGACTAATGCACCTCCACTGACCCTGAATCTCTTCCCATGGAACTCAAGTCCCTTTCCCTTGTTTCTTCTTCATCCAAGATGCTGGAGACCACACTAACTGCTGATGGTGGTGACAACGTCCCAGGAAAATCGGCGGGAGGGCTGCAACTTCATCACCCCTAAAAAGGTTTCATGAACTATACTTCCTTTCATGGTCTGTCAAATGGAGATAACTATACTCAGTCCAAAGCTTTGAGGTCAAGACTGAACAAAACTGTGCCTAGAAAAACATTTTGAAATGCTAAAGCTTTATCTCATGTAATGGTAGAGCTTTATAGCAACTCTGCAAAAATAAGTCCTTTGGTCTGTAAGATAGCATAAGAAGAATTAGAAGCAAATAAGTTTCTGAGACTCTATTAGGATATAAAACAGTGTTGTTTTTTACAAATTAATATTATCAGGCTTTAGGGATCATAAACCAATACTATTTAAATTTTAGCATTTCATGTATTTTTAATTCTATGTAAATTGAGACTTTTTGAAAAACTCACTATTAAAGAGCTTTTCAATGAAACATTTAAAAAAATGAAACTTTAAGAAATAGAAATTCTCCCCACTTTGCATCCTTTCCAACTACTCCCTGTCTTATAAACAGTAAATACACTGTAAAAACAAAAGACAACACTTCAGAAAACACAATTTAAACATGTTAAATAACATTAATGCTTTTAAAGGGTTGTTTTTACCTTATTAAGGTCGTTTGCTCTCAAGAATCAAAATAAGATACTGAATGATTTAGAACTAAGATGAACCAATTTTGGAAACAAATTTTAAATCCTATATTACTTATAAAATTGACAAAATTTGGTTTTTTGCTTAATATTTGATTTTGAGAATGAAAATGTGGAATTTCATTTTAGCTTTCTGTGGGTTCTGAATGAGGTTCACAATTTCTCAAATGCCACGCAATCTCTAGACACATCCTGGAGTGACTAGACCCATGTAAGCTTCTAACTCATGCAGCATCAAGCAGACGCTCCCTTTCCATGACTCGCCTGCTATAACACAGGAAAGACTCTGCATTTCAGATCAGCTGTTTTCTGCTAAATCTCTATTTGTTTGGGACAGGATTTTCAAGTAAAGGTCTGAGACTGGAAGGAAAAAAAGAAAGAAAGAAAGAAAAACACTGTCCGGAAGGAAAAAAGCTCTACTTGTCATTTCCTAAACACCGTCATTCCATTTGCTCTGAGCAGGTCACCCAGCCATCTCCTCCTTGGTTTTTGTTGTTTTCCCTGCACACCCTGCCCTCTGTTTCCCCTGCAGCCCTTTCCTGGGGGTGCTGCTGACCCCTTTCACAGGGTGCTTTCCCATCCCAGTGTCCACACAGGCCCCCAACTGCTCCAAGACAAAAAAAAACACAAAGTGATGGGTGGGAGGAGACGCCAGCCACACCTCCCAGAGAACTTGAATCTGCGAGTCTGGATCTTCTGCTGTCGTTACAAAGGGAGAGTACTCAGTGCCTTGCACGAACGTAACTGGGAGTTGAGTAAGTCCTGATACTGTCCTGCCCCGGGATAAAGGAAAAGAAATAGCCGCTGTCCCCTCTGAGACCCCCAGGATCTCTGGGTAAGCAGGCAAGATAGGAGCTCCTGAAGTATGTCCCTCCACGCCCACCCACCTCTGCCTGGTGATGAGGTTGATGTAGTGTCGCAGCGCAGAGTAGTATCGGGCCAGGTCCTCCGCAGACGCGTTCTCTCCCGGGTTTTCGGGTTTGGAGGGGTACGCCTCCGCCAGCGCGCCGAGGCACACGAGCAGGGACAGGGCGAGGGTCAGCCCTGACAGCCCCAGTCGCTTGCTCCGCAGCATCTGAGGGCACCAAAGGCACAGGGGAGAGGGCTTGACGGTTTAGAGGACACACGCCCGCCCATCCCCCTGCTACCACCGAGGACCCCCACATCTGTGCTCAACCCAGTGATCCAGAGAGGAGCAAAGCGTGACTGGCACCACCCCCCACCCACCCGGGGGGCTTCGGGCACAGTCTGCGCTGGCCCGGCTGCTCTGCTCCACCTGAAAACCCCGTGCAACTTCGGTCCAAGTCACAGGGCCCAGAGTCGCTTACTGGGGGGCGCAGAGGGGGAGGGAGGGGCGCCAGTTGGAACTTCTCCCTGCCTGATTGAGGAACATCGCTTTCCTACCGCCTTCCCCAGGATCCGGGACAGAGAAGGAAAGTTTCTTCTCTGACACTTTTGGTCTGTGCGGCTGCAGGAGCGTGAATGGAGGCTGCCTGCTGAGACCACTTCGGGTGGCGATTTGGGAGAGACAGGGGAGAACTGCTGCCCGACTAGCCAGTCTCCTGTCAGGTCCCAGGTTGGACGCGCCGGGCGTCCGAGCTCCAGGGACTTCTCCTTGAGGGAGACCTCCCGGCAGCCCGAGAACCCGGGGAACACTGCCAGCGGCTCTGGGGTGGGGGGTATTGGCTCCCTCCACTTCCTCCGAACGACAACCCCGAGAAACGCCCAGCCGGGAGGGTCTGGGAGATGGGTGACTGTTCAATCAGAGGGGTCCAGAAGACGCGGTGAAACTTAGTCGCCCGCAGCAGCTGGAGCGCATAGGAGCAGCGAGGGGACCTAGCATGACATGCAGGGGCTAGGGAGCAGGGCACGACCTGCCCAGTGCCCCAGGGCTCCACAGAGGGTGAGACGGGGCACCAGCATCAACGCCCCCCTTGGGTCCGGTCAAGCCCAGAGGGAAGTGGAACTCACGGTGGTGGTGGTGGTGGCAGTGGCGGTGGCGGGCGTGGCTGGCGTGGCTGGCGGTGAGAGCTCTGCTGTCCTGTCCGGAGCGCCTCTCCCAGGGGTGAGAGCTGGCGAACGACGTGTGTGGAGAGCGGGTTGCAACGGGGCTTTTATGGGGCTCCTCGCAGCAGCAGGAGGGGCCTTGGACAATCACGCTCCGGTGACTCCCACCCTCCGCTTCCCGCCCCGGTGTGGGAGGGGGAGGGGTTGGAACCACAGCAGCACGAGTGAGTGTCTCTGCGGGAACCACCCACACCCCACTCTCCCCCCCCCCAGGCCCTGTCCCCGGTGAGGGGGGCCTGGCTCTGTGCTAGCAAGGCAGCACATTCCCAAAGCGCTGGACAGCGCCAACGCCAAGTGTCTGCCCTCCAGCAGTGCCCAAACCATGCTTCTCTCACCTGCCAGGGATGGAAGCAGCCCAGGTCATCTTTGTCACCTGTCACCAGGACTACCAACTCGTTGGGCACCGGGGTAGGGTGTACCTGAATTCTCTACTTAGTGAACCATCTCTGGGACCCAAGCAGCAACTGCACCAGGCACAACTCCTGTGCACCTTTGGGGTAGTCGACTTGGTGCACAAATTTTCCTGCACTTAAATCAGGTGGGAAGCCTGTGCCCCAACTCCCAAGTGAGCGGGTCCTCTCTCCTCCCAGGGGCTGAGGAGGGGTTCTGTGGCTTTGGCCCCTCTCTCTGGCTGGTTTTGCAGATATATCAGCCCTTCCCAAGTATGCCCCAAAGGTCCCAAAGGCAGAACCTGAAAGTGTGGAGAGAGAAAACTCTGAGTGAGGCAGCACATGGTACATAGACTCACTTCCTCGGTTTGGTGGGAAAGAGCCATGTTTCAGGGCCAAGAAACCCTTAAAGCCCAATGAAAAATTTTTGGTCCCAAGGGACAAGTAATTTAAGAGAACAGCAATTTATCTTGCCCTTGGTGATGGTAATAAAACATATAAAGAAAAGAAAAAGATTATTACAGGTTCAGGATTTTATGTAGTGGACTACATCTTTAAATTCCCTGAACGCTCCTAGAAGTCTGAATCTTTCTAAATAAAACTGTATATTGGGATACTAAAGAGTTAAGTTACACATCACTCTGATGTTAAAATGACAACTGATTCTGCTAAACAGAGACATTTTGTTTCTGTGCTCTCTTGATAGAATTCACTTAGGCATCAATTGCTATGTAGCAAGCAATCCTGTTGTGTGTTAGAAGTTCTGAAGACCCACATCCCTTTCAATTAGCTGAATGCTTCTCCCACGTTACACAAACATATGCCAGAAAGAGAAATCAGGTTATCAGGGTTGCTCAGAGGTGCTTATCTGGAAGAGTCTTCGGTATGTAGCAGAACACCTTTTAACTTAAGAGTCCCTTTCTTGATAAGGGGCAGTGCACAGTCCACTTTCAATCATCCTATTTTTAGATTACATCACAGTTACATCTGCTGAAACCCAGACTTAGAAATGTGACCCACCCCTCTGTCCTTTTAATATTGTCTCTGTTAAAAGTGTCTTTGTAAAAGATGAACTGTTAACTAATATGCAACCTGTAGGTAAAGAGCATATTTGTGTAAAAGTTCAGAGAATTAACTTCAAAGGGAGCTGACTCAGCAACCCCATGTTCCTGCTTGGAGCGACTTGCTGATTTGCCACCACAAACAGCAGACCTCTGCTTGACCATTTTCGAGAGGCATTGGAATAGACTGTGCTGACTCACATATACAGAACTTTCAACTCCCCGGCCCCTGATTCCTTTGTTCTGCTTTCCCTCCCCTCCTAATGAAAACCCCTGCCTGCACTGGGAAGTTAGGATGGTCTTTAGGACAGAAGACCACCATGTTCTCAGGCTGCCATCCCTTGAACAAACTGTCTTTTCTTCCACCAGCACATGTCTCTTGAGTATTGGCTTTCAAAGTGGCAGGCAGTCGAAACTGAGTTTAGTATCAGAGTCTTCGAATTAGGGAGAAATTACTTCTAAGGAGATATACTACTTTTGAGTGGGGAAGAATGTGTAGCTTTGATTAACTAAGCTTAAGATAATGTCACTGGTACTCCATGCCAATAAGAGCTTATTCTCAGGGTTCAGCATTTGGAGCGTAAAAAAATGGAGCCATGTGTCCTACATAAACTCTTACACCCTCATCCCCCTTCTCCAGTCCCAGCTGCATCGGGCCTGGGGCCCTGAACAGTCTGTTGCTCCCCTCAGGACTTTGGCTCGATGACTGCCTCCTCTCTTTCCCGTAATTTCCGGTTTTGTTAATCCTCACCCCAGGGAATGCTTAATGATTCTGAGAGAGAGGAAAAGAGAGGGAGAGTACACTGATCGGTTGCCTGTCACGCATGCCCCAGCTTGAGGCTGAACCCGCAGTCCAGGCATGTGCCCTGACTGTGAATTGAACCTGCGACATTTCGCTTTATGGGATGACATTCCAACCAACTGAGCCACACCAGCCAGAGGTCTTTCCTATAACTTTCTGTGCACATAAATATATTTACTTATAGCTTATAAATTTGCTTGAGTTTGTTTCATAAAACAGAGCAAAACCAAAATCCTCTCCAACAATTAAAACAACCTTGTATCTCCTTCTAGCTGCTGAGCCGTGTCCCTCCTTTGCTTCAAAATTGTTTATTGTATTTATTTGTACATGCAGTTATTCTTAACAGCTTTATTGAGATACATTCCACTGGATATATTCTTACCTATACACTCCCAGGTAAGGAAGTGTATAGGTAAGAATACCTAAGAATAGCTACACACTGTGTGTATACCACAATCAAGGTAAGGAACACACACATCACCACCAAAAGTTTCCTCCTGTCAGACCTACTCTGTTACTGCATTGTATCAATAGCTCATTTCTCTTTATCGCTGGGTGGTAGTCCATGATACGAATATATATTAAATGCATTTTCTAAAATCTATTCAACTACCCATGGACTTAGAATTGTTTCCAGTTTGGACTATTACACATACAGCTTCTATGAACACTGGTTTACAAGTCCATATGGACATGTGCTTTCATTTCTCTTGGGGAAATATTTAAGGGCAGAATGGCTGGGTCATATGGTAGGTGTATCCTGTCCCACAGTTTACCGATGATCTGTTCATTGTTTATTTTGCTTTGTTTTCCCCCTCTGTGTATGTTTTATTAAATATTCTCTATTGCTATGCCTTATGGAAGGATGTGGTAAAGGCTGGGGTAGATAAAGATAAGAGAGACAGAAAGTCTAACCGCATGCTTGTAAGTTTGTGGCAGCAACTGAAACCTGTGCAGCAGCCCCAGCCCATAACAACATCTGTTGCAGAATGTTCTCATGTTTATGGTAACCCAGAGAGATTTAGGGGACCCATAACTGCCAGCGATGGCTAGGGAAGATGGCAAGGAAAACCGGTGTGAGCTATAACACTGACTCTTGGAATAGGGCGTTTACCACCACACCCCTATAAGGTGCATGTCTCCCCTCTCCCTGAGTATACCCTAGGAATTGACATTCTAGCTGGCATATGCCTGCTAGACCACCGTGGGGGAGTTTCACCTCCGAATGCGGGTTGTAAAGGCTGTTTTGAGGAGGCATGCCAGACACGCCCCTGTGTCACGTCCCACTCCCCATAGCATTGTGGCCACCAAACAATACCACCTTCCAGGTGGCCATAGGAGACTGGGGAGACCACAGAAGAACTGGCCAAGGTGAACAACATCAGACTGGCCTGCAGTCCCTGCAATTCACTTGTGTGGCCCATCTGAAAGCAGGATGGAACTTGGCACATGACTGTAGATTAAAGAGAACTAAATAAGGTGATTCCCTCTCTCTTTGCAGCCGTGCCTGACATAGCTAACCTCCTAGACCAGCTTAGCCATGATCTGGGCACATACCATTATGTATTAGATTTAGCTAATGCCTTTTTCTCTATTGATATTGATCCCAAAAGCTAAGACCTTCACCTGGGAACATCGCCAGTGGACACTGACTGTTCTGCCTCAGTGTCACCTGCGTAGCTCTACGGTTTGCCATGGCCTTATGGCTGAAGACTTAGCTGCATGGACTGTACCATCCTCTGTGCAACTGTACCATTACATTGATGACATCATGCTGACCTCTGATTCTCTTAGAGTTAAGAGCATGCTGCTCCTCAGTCAGCTGTGGGCTCACCTCCAGGGCTGAGGATGGGCAGTCAATTCCAACAAAATCCAGGGACCTGAATTATTTGTCAAACTCTTGGGTGTTGTTTGGTCAGGTAAGACAAAGGTGACACCTGCCACCACGACAGAAGATTCAGGCTTTCTCCATCCCACAGAAGCCGAAGCAATTACAAAAACTTTTGGTGTTGTTGGGGTACTGGCAGGTTTTTATACCACATTTAGCTAGTGTACCCTCTTTATCACCTCACCCACAGAGGAGCAACCTGGGGTTGGGGGGAAGAGGCCTTTAAGGCTGCTAAGCAAGTAGTAAAGACTGTACAAGCACTGGAGGTCATAGATCAATCTCGGGTGTATGATTTAGATGTCCACATCACCCCTGAAGCCTATACCCGGGTCGTCTGGCAATGGCAAGGGTGCACCAAGGTGCCAACTGGCTTCTGGTTCCAGTTCTGGAAGGGGGCAGAGGTTTGATACAGCCCAACAGAACAAGTGAATGCTATTTACCAAGCTCTCCTGGCTATTAAAGTCATTACTGGACCAGCTGAGGCTTGAGTACATACTACCTATCCCATTGCTGGTGGGTACAGGACCTTGTAAACAGGTCCTTATAAAGGACCTGTGCACTTTAGTCAGTAGCACGGATGGCCACTCTGACTAAATTGAGTGCATATCTCCAGCAGAGAAGCAAATTAGCAATGAGCCCTCTGAGCCAAGAATTGCAACAGCTCCTGAGCCTGGGTACTTATCAAGATGTGAGCATGGAGGTCCCTGATCCTGCTCCCATTTCTGGGCCTACTATTAAAAAGGGACAAACCCCTGTGCCTGAGGATGCTTGGTAAACTGATGGTTCCTGCCAGGGCCAGCCACCGACATGGAGGGCGGTAGTTTATCAGCCCAGCATGGACAGCATATGGATGGAGATGGCTCAGGACAAAGAAGTCAGTGGGCTGAGCTGAGAGCTGTCTGCATAGTCATAACCCAAGAACCTGGGCCAGTAACCATCTGCACAGATAGCTGGGCAGTATACAGAGGACTGACCTGTGGCTGACCCCGTTGGCAGCAGGATGATTGCCAAGTAGCTTGAAAACCCCTGTGGGTACAGGCAATATGGAAGGATACTGGCATGCTTCTGCTGGCTGGAAGAGGCTCCAGCAGAAGACACAGCCAACTAGCTCCACTGAAAGATGTGCCATGTGGGACAGAAGACTTTGGGGTGTCCAACCTTTTGGCCTTTCTGGGCCATACTGGAAAAGGAGGAGTTGTCTTAGGCCACATATTAAACACAAAAACTCTAAGGAAAACTAGTGAGCAAAAAAGAAGGTTTTAAGTGAATTTACAATTTTGGGCCTCATTCTGTTGGGCCTCATTCATCGCTGAACTGGGTTGCATGCAGCCTGCAGGTAGTGGGTTGGAAACCCCTGCCGGGAAGTGGTAAAAGCTCGGGGCCTACCGCCCTGTTACTCTGATGTGGTCATGACCTGTCAGCAATGCACCATCCGTGCAGAGAAGCATGCTTGCTGGTAGCCCCAAGGTACAGGTCTCCTGCGATGAGGAGATACCCTGCTGGCCTGTTGGAAGGTTGACTACATCGGCCTGTACCACCATCCAAAGGCTCATGCTATGCTTTGACATCGTGGACACAACCACTGGCTTACTGATACAGACCCATGCAAGTGGACCATGCAACCAGCTACCTTCCGAGGCCCACAGCAGCTCTGTGCTGCCTATGGGACCATGGACAACACCGAAGGTGAACAAGGCCATTTCGCAGGACCCCAGGCACAACAATGGGAAGAAGCCCTCGATATAGATTGGAGATTCCATCTACCATACACCCCACTGGAGGCCTCATTGAAAGGCACAATGGCCTCTTGAAAGATGACCTAAAGACTGACTCTAGTTCATTTCAGGGATGGACAACCCACCTTTCTGACTGCCTGTGACCCTTGAACAAATGGCCTACGGTAGGACAAGCATCTCCCATCCTCCTCCTCACTAAACCTTGGGCAGCACCTATCACCTGCAATTGAGTACACAGGAACCTGTGCTACCCTGGGCCAGGACAACAAGATAATGTGCTCTTGCAGTGCCCCAAGATATACCCCCGGGGAAAGGCACCCTCACCTGGCCCTGGCAGGCACAGGTAGAGTCCCACTGGTGTTCCTTGGTGGCTTCTTGGGGAGAGGGACTTGTCATGGGGTTGTAGCTGGCAGCCATGGTAAGGACCCCTTGGCTTACCCTTGTTTGTTACAACCCACAACAGACCTTGATTCTTAAGGAAACTTAAATAGCCTCACTCTGGCAAGTTCGCATACCCACCTTGGCTCTTTGAGTGTGGGAGGGCCTAAGCCTAGGGCCAGATAGGACATGGTACCCATAGCCAGGGCATCCACTGGTCAGTGTGCCCATATTAACCAAAGACTGGACTGCGGTGTGTGTATTGCCAGACCACCAAGATCTCCTATTAAACATGTCTCGTATCACCCTTAGACCCTGCTCTGGAAAACTCCTTTCTACAGTAAGACTACATGCTAGCAGTCGTCATCAGCTGTTCTGATTGTTGGGTCTGCACTGAATTTTTCACTGCTGCCCCCGCTGGCCTACCATGGAGGATTCACCCTGCAAACCAGATACACTGGGACTGGCTGCAAGCCTGGAAAGCTCCTGACAGAGGTGCAAGAATCTGTATCCATATGTATTGAACACAGAAATGGTACTATAAATGAGATGAGACTGTTCAGTTCATGTTGGCAGTCTTGGCGGGCTAGATCCTGGCAGCCCTATGCAAGAACATAATGGTAATGACTGCTACAGACCACTGGGGGCGGTATACTATTGGGATACAGGCCCATCCCATCCCATGGGGAGCCCTGCGGGCTTGCGGCCAATATGGTTGGCCTTATCTCCCATTTAATTGGACTGGGCATTGGACCTGGGGAGAACAATGCATCCCAGGGCAACTGCTAAATACTCTTCCAAGTGTTCATTGAAATTAGGACTCATTTCAGGCACACTATCAAGTTAAGTACCCTGACTGGTGGTTCTACCACCTAGCCATTTTTGTGCCCCCTTCAGGTACTATTCTAACCCAAGAAGCTGTTCAGGCCCCAGAAAATCACACTGCAATGGCCCTTAATCACACCAGATACACTATAGCCCTGGTTTCTGATGAGGTTACCTCAAATGAGGAAAGCTGTGCTGTAGAATAGAATGGCATTAGACTTACTCACTGCTGCCCAGGGGACACCTGTGCCATTCAGCACACGGAGTGTTGCGTATATATCCCTGATAATTCCCACAGTGTGTCCCAGGCCTCAACTGCCCTAGGAGCCGAGATTAATCATACATCAGCCATAACCTCTGACCCCGTTACAATTTGATGGAATTCTCTAGGTTCCTGGTGGCACTCTCTTCTCCTAGGTCTCTTTCGGTTTTGTTTTGCATGGTTGGTTTTGGGGGGCAGCCTTTGGTGTATCTGTGGTATACAGATGCAGTGCGCCAACATGCTCACCACACAGGTCCCCTATGGGAAGACTGTAACACGAAGATGTGAGGTGGAGGAGCAATTTGGGGGTGGAGGGTGGAGCCATGCTGGACATGGCTCCTCCAACCCCCATAATGGAAGTCTGGCCAGAGGGCCCCTGGCCAGAAGGAATGTGTACTGTTTTGGAAATGAGTTGTAAATCCCTCCTTATCTCCTTTTGGGAGCAGCTTCTTGTCCTGTGTGACTGCTTCTTGACCGTTTGCCTTTGCACATATAGACTCAGGTAATGTAGTTTAAAGTCATACACAAGACACGTGCCCCCCTTTGTCTGGGGCCCCTTAAAACAAGTCTCAGACTCAGACAGGTGTGGAGCTCCTTCACCGATCTGCTTCCGTTGATGCTCCCTATAATGTGAGCACTGAAGGCTATGTCTGCCCCATCCAGTCCTCCTTGTGGTTTTTTAGGCTTATCCAAATGAGCATTTGAGATCGCCTGGTTTAACCTCCTGTGTTACACCTACCTACTTACCTATCAGGAAAATAAGCAACCTCTGATGTCCGAGATAGGCCTCAATCTTACAGATCAATCTAAGCTAAGCCATGTTCTCCTGTTGGACATAAACAATCTCACAGAACATCCACTTCACACAAAGTCACTATGCAACCCACAAAACACCATACACTCCCCTTTCTCAGCTAATATGAGTGACTGCTGCATTCTGTCCTTCCTGTAGATAAGATTTATTGAGATATTCCGTCACACTGTTGCTTCTGCTTTCTGACAACCTACAAACCTCTGCTTTCTTAGACCTTCTCTTAAGCCCTTAAGCCGCTTAGGCCCTTACTTAACCAAAGCCTAAATCACACCATAGGTTCTTTCTAACACCCTCTTTGCTGACTCCATTGTGTATACTCTCCCTTACTGCAATGAGTGAGGAAAATAAATCCAACTTGTTCAGTTACAAGTGTTTCTGGTAGTCTTTTGAAGAAGAGAATTAAAGAAAAAATATTCTTCCATTTTTAATTTTCTGAGGAGATTCCATAGTGTTTTCTATAGTGGCTGCATCAGTCTGCATTCCCACCAACAGTGCACTAGGGTCCCTTTTCTCCACAGCCTCTCCAACACTTGTTGTTTGATTTGTTTATGGCCATTCTCATCAGTGTGAAGTGGTATCTCATTGTGGTTTCAATTTGCCTTTCTCTGATGGCCAGTGATGTTGAGCGCCTTTTCATATGTCACTGGGTCCTTTGTACGTCCTCCTTGCAGAAGTATCTGTTCAAGTCCTTTGCCCATTTTTAAATTGGGTTGTTCATCTTCCTGGAATGGAGTTGTGTGACTTCTTTATATTTGGAGATCAAACCCTTGTCTGAGGTATCATTGGCAAATACGTTTTCCCATATGATTATTTCTCTTGTCATTTTAATGGTTTTCTTTAGCTGTGCAGAAGCTTTTCATTTTGATGAGATCTCATTTGTTTATTCTTCCCTTTATGTCCCTTGTTCTAGTGGACATATCAGTGAAAATATTGCTGTGTGGAATATCTGAGATTTTCCTGCCTATGTTCTCCTCTAGGACTTCTATAGTGGGATAACTTATATTTAAGTCTTTTATCCACCTTGAATTTATTTTTGTGTATGGTGTAAGTTGGTGCCTTTTGACCCAGCAATTCCCTGCTGAAATTATACTCTAAAAACCCTGAAACACCAATTCAGAAGAACCTATGCATGCCAATGTTCATAGCAGCACAATTTACAATAGCCAAGTGCTGGAAGCAACCTAAGTGCCCATCCATAAATGAGTGGATAAAAAAACTATGGTAGATTTATACAATAGAATACTATGCAGCAGAAAAAAATAAGGAGCTCCTACCCCAGCATGGATGAATCTGGAGAGCATTGTGCTAAGTGAAATAAGCCAGGAAGTGAAAGACAAATACCATATGATCTCACCTATAAGTGGTACCTAATCAACAAAACAAACAAACAAGCAAAATATAACCAGAGACATTGAAATTAAAACTGAAACCAGAGGGGAGGTGGGAGAGCATAAGGGAGGGGAAATGGGGAGGGGTTTTCAGGAACATGTATAAAGGACACATGGACAAAACCAAGGGGGTAGGACCAAGGGTGGGAAGTAGAGATGGCTGGAGTGGGGGGAAGTGGTGGGGAGAAAATGGAGACAACTGTACTTGAACAATAAAAAAAGAAAAAATATTCTTATATATAACGTGTTTTGGTTCGTTCATTATTCTTTTTGATGCTTAAGTTGTACCAATTTTGTTAGTGGGGAAACCCTTCAAACCAACTCATATGGCTCTTTGGCAGAATGCCATTAGTCTCTGAACATGTTCTTGCATTTCAGCACACAAAAATATCCCAAGCTCACCTGCTGTATTCCCTGACCCAGACCTGAATGAAAATCAAGAGAGTAATATGAGCCAATGACTTCCAGCATGTGGGAAGTCAAATACTTTCATACCTTGCTACTAGAAGTTGAAATTCTCTAATGTTTTTGGAAAGAGTTTTATGGTATAAAAGTATGCAGCAATCCCATTTTGGGGAATTTAACAAAAATAAATAGGAGCAAGAGAACATAAGAATTTAGATGAATATCCAACAAAGAGAACCGGGCACGTAATACAGGGTATAGAATATTAGGCAGCTGTTTTTTTAAATGAGGTGGAGCTATAGCTGAAAAGTATTCATGAAATACTGATAAACAAAAGAAACTTGTTGCAGCATAGTCTAATTTGGAGGCAAAACTCACTCCATGACTATAATTTTGTTTGATCAAAAAGGATTTCATCACACTGTTAACTCTAAGGAGAGGAAACAGATCTAAATCACTTTTGTCTTTGCATGTAGCATGCATTATTCCCTCTTTATTTACCAAAACATTAAAATGTGATGAAAAATAAGAATTAAAAAAATAGCCAAATTTTAAAAAATGGAATTTAATTTAAATAGGGTTTTTTTTTGGATTCATAGGCAATCTATAAAACAAAAGACAGACACTTTAGGGAGAGAGGTAACCAGTTTCTTAACAAGGGCCTGTGTTCCCCCCAGGAGGCCATATAGTGCAGGCCTCCATTGGAACCTACTCTGTCTCCTGCACTGAGTCCTGGGTCTTTGATAAAGGACTGTTGGGTTTTGTTGTTCTTTAAATTGTTGTTGAAGTACAATTTTCCATATTTTACTCCCATCCCAGCCCACCCACCCAGCCCTCCCCTCCTCCCTCCCATTCCACCCACTCCTAGTTTTTTATCCATGTGTCCTTTATACTTGTTCCTCTAAACCTTTCCCCTTTTCCCCTGAAATTCCCTCTCCTCTCCCCTCTGGTCACTGTCAGTCTGTTCTCCAGTTCAGTGTCTTTGGTTATATTTTGCTTGTTTCTTTGTTTTGTTGTTTGGGTTCCTGTTCAAGGTGAGATCATATGGTATTTGTCTTTCACCACCTGGCTTATTTCGCTTAGCATAATGCTTTCCAATTCCAACCATGCTGTAGCAAAAGGTAGGAGCTCCTTCTTTCTTTCTGCTGCATAGAATTCCATTGTATAAATGTACCATAGTTTTTAGATCCGTTCATTTACTGATGGGCACCTAGGTTGCTTCCAGCACTTGGCTATTGGAAATTGTGCTGTTATGAACACTGAGGTGCATAGGTTCTTTTCGATTAAGGACTGTCCTGCTGGTGTGGGTTGAGCACTCATACTTCTTCACCCACTTAGCAAACAGAAAAGCCCTTGACTCCTTAGTCAACAAGGAAAGTTCACCTTGTAGCATCAGACTGCCCAGTAACTAAAGTCTGCATTCATCATTTCACAGGAAGTGTACACATATATGCAAAATGTATGGGAGTAGGGACAAAACAACTCTGGGGAAAATACCTGAAGTCATTATATTTTAGTGATTTAAAAATAAATTAACAGAGCTTTTCAAAGATATGGGCACTAAAGCTAAATGAAAAAGAAAGCTGAAATGAGAAAAAGGTTCATCCTTACCACAGCAGAAGGACTTTTTGCCCAAAGTAATTTCCGTTTTCCAGGGAGTGGGTTTGCGTTCTGACTACACTAATGCAATATATTGTTAGTTCTATGTATGAGTAATTTTAGAATCCCACTCAGCAATTCTACCTCCACTGATAGAGCCTTCTTGTGGATGAAACATGTTTACCTTTATCAAAAGTGCATTTCTATATGAGAGTAAATTGTAACAAACATAAAAATATTACTATGAAGATACTATAAACAAGCCATGGCTCTGTTCAAGGCCAGGAGAGCTTTCATAATCACATACTACATAGTTTAAGCATAACTTTCTGATGGCACAATAGCCCCAAGCAGTCTTTGTTTGTTATTTTTAAAGCAGGAGGTATCATCCAGAAAGTACACTGCCTTCAAGCCTAACGTTATAGGAACAGGAAGGCTATTCACTCCCCTCTTTCTCCAAGCACTTTTTTCATTTATCTTGCTGGGGTTTCAACAGAGGTGGGAACAGGTGACTCTGCCCATGTTCAAGCTCATGATTTGGCTGCAAGGTCTGTTGTTGGGGGCACCCATTTGTCACTAGTTCCTGCTTAAATATCCTCAATAATTTACATTCCTGGGGTAAGTGTGGGGGATGGTGAATATCAAATCTTCTCTGCAAGCAAAAATACTTAAAAATTTCAAGTTTCACTGAGGTCCTGCATTCTCTCCATAGTAATTTATCTAACTTCTTCTAATTAGGTGACTGTGGGGTTAGTTGTTCTACTTGCCTTCCCTTACTTTAACTCTTAGAGAATATCCTTAGTCCAATAAGTTTTATCTTCTGTAAAAAAAAATTATTTCTCTATCTTTACTATCCATGGGGCTCACTCTTTCCTTGCCCCTTTCTCCTCCACACTCCATTATTGGAGGGAAACCTCTACGTCAGACGTGGCAAATATCTGGTGGGTACCACTGTCTATACATTCTATCTACTGAGGCTGGCACAGGAGACTTCTTGTTCTAGGTATAAAAAATTTTTCTTTTCTATTTTAAATGATTTTCAATATAAACCCAGTTCATATAAACTAGTACAATGGCCACACATCAGATAATAAATATTTGTTAGCTAAATATTCTGTCAAGAATCTGGCTCTTACATACAAAGCTTGGGATGATATCTACTGAGAAAAAGGTGCCAGGATACTGCTGATTTATAGTCAGGAGAACATGCAGGTGCTGGAATCGATGGTCATGTATGTTTGGTAGGGATACCACAGAAGTCATGTCCTTCTCAAGGCCTCGTATCAGGAAGCACATGATCTGTATTTGTTCCATTACTGGTGCTGTTACCTTTGATCTCTTAGTTTAGGTGTGTGCCAGGTTTTCCACTGTAATGTTGCTGTTTTTCCCTTTGGAATTAGTCAATAATCTGTAGAAAGGTACTTTGAGACTATTTAAATATCACTTTTCTCATCAAATTTTCACCCTTTGATGATTCTCTTCTGCTGCTTTTTAAGATTTTTTTTATATCAGACAGTATTTTCTCAAAGCAAACTAATAATATCCTTCCTTTCCTTATACAAAATATTTTCTAATGGTTTGGGCAATTCTATGGAAGTGCAATTTTTGCTGTAATAACTTTATCAGAATGTTATGAGTGAAAATTTGGTGGAAAAAAAAATTAAACTTTCTATTTGGCTCTTGCTTTATGTGTAGAATTATAGCAGGTAATTCTAATACAATTAAACTAGTCCCAATTCAGCAAAACTGTTTAAAGATTCATTAATTAAAATGTACTGACAGGCCCTGGCTGGTGGACTCAGTAGATTGAGTGCCGACCTGCCAACCAAAGAGTCATTAGTTCAATTCCCAGTCAGGACACATGCCTGGTTTGCAAGCCAGGTCCCCAGTGAGGGGTGAGATAGGCAACCACACATTGATGTTTCTCTCCCTCTCTCCCTTCCCATCTCTAAAAATAAATCAAATCCTTTTAAAAAATGTACTGATAGTAATTACTTAAAAGGACATGAATTCAATAAATCACAAAATGGGCTTCCAGGAGGTGAAACTGGGAAAGTTGGAGATGAAACACTGATAGAAGAACTCAAGAATTAAAGATTTTAACCTTAGTTGATAGGCTGAAGTGATTGCTTGTAGAAAGCTGTTATTCTAGGAACTGGAATGCAGGACCTACCTGACTCCAGAAGGTCAACAAGCAATTCAACCTCTGTGCCCCAGGGGTCTGCAAGCAGTGGAGATGGTATCTGAGTTGTTGATCAACAGATAAAGAAGCACCAGGAAAATTGCCCTGGACTGCAACTCTTATCCAATTAACCTTTTTTCTGAACCCCTTTCCTACACTTTCTTCTCCTTCTAAAAAGGTCGCCTTGAGAAGAGATGTTAAGACAGTTTTTGAGGGTACATAACCCACTGCCCACTGCCTTCTCAGACTGTGGGCATCTGAATAAAACGCCCATAAAGATTCAGTCCTTGTCTCTACTTACCGGTTCTGGTGGTGACAGGCAGCACCTATGCCAACTTTTCTGGTTTCAATGCTAATGCTCTTGTCATTTAAATTCACAATTAAAAAGGCAGATCTGACCAATCTGGACATATTTAAACCAAGATACCCATTTCCTCCAGTAAAAAAGCAAGTGAAGTAGTGACTCCCTCAATCTGAAATTAAGTATTGACGACTAATTACTGTCCACACTCTTTTGCCTGGAAGTTGTTAGAGTGACTGTTTCTTTGTTTTACAAATGTTTATTTGAATCATAGATTTTCTATTTTATTCGGCATAATCTCCCCTTCTCTTTGGATGTTCTTTCTCTGCCTTTGATTCAGGGAATGTAAAAGTCACTCCTGGGTGGCAAATAGAGAAGAGTCATAGAAAAAGTGATGAAACTGCTACAGGGAAGAAAATATGAAATTATTCATAGATTAGATTATTTCAGCTCTCTCAAGATTACCTACAACTATTTGTAGCTGTATTTTCTCTGAAGTTCCCAGTAAGATGTGGTTTTAAAAGTAGATTAATTCAGCTCTCTCAAGATTACCTACAACTATTTGTAGCTGTATTTTCTCTGAAGTTCCCAGTAAGATGTGGTTTTAAAAGTAGATTAATTCAGCTCTCTCAAGATTACCTACAACTATTTGTAGCTGTATTTTCTCTGAAGTTCCCAGTAAGGTGTGGTTTTAAAAGTCTTCAGCAATGGGGAGAACTTGTGACATCCATGACTTCCATGGAAACTCTTCAATAGTGTGCTCCATTCCTGTAAAGCTCCACTTGGCCAACGCACCATGTACCTGAAGTGCATTAGCCTTCGATTTTGGCCATACATTGTAACCACCTGGCTCCCAGAGAATCCCATCTGAGATTCTAATATTATTTTTTATTTATTAATTTTAGAGAAAGGGGAAGGGAGGGATGGAGAGAGGGAGGAAAGGAGGAGGAGGGAGAGAGAAACATCGATTTGTTGTCCCACTTATTTATGCATTCATTGGTTGCTTCTTGCTTGTGCCCTGACCATGGATCCAACCTACCACCTTGGGGTACCAGGAAGACACTCTAACCATCCTAACCATCTGAGTTATCTAAGGGTGAGATTCTAATATTACTGGTCAGGGACAGGGATGGTGGTGACCTGGCATTCAAGGCTTTTAAATGCTCCCCCAGATGATTCTAATTGGCAGCCAAGGCTGAGAACCTCTGCCATAGAAAATTTTGATTTTCCCCTTAAGGCCTAAGAAATAAAATTCTAGTCTCCTTATTTGTGCAGATTTCTGTGACTGACTATACTTTCAAAATCCCCTTACTAATGTATTCCTATAATGGGATGCAGAGCAAGGGTTCCCTGAAAATAGGAGAAAATTCCCACAGCCCTTGGTTGGGGGAAGGGGGAAGAGGAAAGTGGATAATACACCAGTTAAGATACTTTACAGAACAGTGGCAAGGTAATAACTGTGGCTTTCTAAAGGGAGAGGGCTGCTGCCCAGGGTATATCTGAAAGATATACATGACTTTCAGAGCATATACTGACTTGTGACATGGCCAGGGGAGGTGGATGCCTGTGTCATGGGGAGCTCTTGCCCTGACTAATGATGGCAGCCAGAAGAAGATAGAAAATATGGGGGAACTGGCAACAATGGCAGACACTAACACATAATAAGAGGGGCCGTATATGAAGTCACATAGGAAGTTCTGGGCTGAGTATTTAAAATAAAGGCAGGCTGAGAGAGAAGGGTGTAGAAACCATGCAGGCTGAGAGAGTAGGAGTAGCCATACACCCTGAAAGGGTGTGGAATGGGGTCCCAGTCTGCCAGGAGGTCTTGAGTAAGAAGAATAATATGGCAGCGGAGCTGTGCAGGGACCTGTCTAACCAAGCACAGATTTGTGAGAGATGCTTAGAGCTGAACTGTGACTGGGAATACTGAGCTACAGACTTTTGCTTCTTTGGAGGACATGGAGAAGCCACTCTCTGGGGACATGTGCCTCCCTGGGCTCCACTGTGATCCAGTGTAACATGGTGCATGTTTCCTTGAGCCACTACAAGGAGGTTGAGAACAGTGTACCCAGATCCTGAAGGAGAGAGCTGCTGTGAGAAGATGGTGCCTCTGAAACCCATGGGAGCACATTCTAGAGAGGATGGAGACTGGCTTGCATAGCTGGCTTAAGAACAGATAAGGATATGGAGAACTTCTGGGCATGGTTTTGGCTTATAGCCCTTTGGGGAGCAAGGGAAGTGCTGGGTCTCACAGGAGAGAAGGGCTCTGAGTAGGAATGTTCTCTGCACCACCTAAGGTGGGCCCCCTGTTAATAAAAACCTGTTTCCTTTGACACTAATCATTGACACAACAATTAGTGTCAGAGAAAATGTGTGGCCAAGCCCCGGGTTGCTCGGTAACATTTCTACAAACAAGTGGGAAGAAAAACAATTTATCTAAATTGTTTTATGCACTAGGGTTACCTAAAAATTTCAGAGACTAATGGGCTAAAAAATATCTTAGCTGGCTTAAAGTTTCACCTTAGAAAATAGTGAATTAGAACTAGCTCATTTTCTCTATACAGATTCTACCGTGTCTGGCACAGTCTTTGTTTCCCCTGCACATTTGTTCCCATCACCACGATGCTTTCTGATCTTGGCAGCTGACTGAGCTGGTCCTAGAATACTTAAACAACATTTACTGAAGGCCTCCTAGCTGCCTTCTAGGTATACTTTAAACATAATTTCTAAAAACACATTTTAAATAGAAAATCATCCAATTTTATATAGCTAGGAAAGAGCCAGTGTTAGGACCCAAGTCTGAGAGGCTCCAAAACCATTATCTCTATGGATGAAGACACTGCTAGGGACATTTTCCCTATTGATTATCCAAGCCAACTAGCCCATTACTTCCCTTGGCAATTGTTACCGATTTAGAGGTGACCATCCATTCCAGGGTCTCCTGAAAAGAATGAGATATATTCCATGGCTGAAGGCTAGGTTAATGCTCTCTCCCCTGCTGAATGTGAGTAAGGAAGCACAGAGCCTCAATTTCCACTAGCTGTCATTTGATGACATAAGGTACTAGAGCCCTAGGTTGACGCCAACACAGAGAACAATGGGAAGTCCCCCAACAGACATCAGTGGGAGCAATATTATCCATGGGCAAATAAGCTGCCTAAATAAGTGAGTGCAGAGGTACTGGAAGGATGCCCCTCTCCCCCAAACCACCTCTTCCTGCTAATAGGTGCCTGAAATTCCCTTAAAAGAAAGACATTTTTATTCTGTATTTAGAATGAACACAAAATTTAAACAGCTTGGGACAAGGTCACTCACTGATTCACATCCAGCGGTTGACATGAGAACAGTTTCTGGGAAGAGGTTTAAAGGGGAACACAGAGACAGAGGGCAGGAAGGAAGTCTAGGGGAGATAGAACAAGGGAGGCTGGGTGGTTCTAGGAATCTCACTGAGGGAAACCATGGAATACCTCCTTCAGCAATATATTCCAGCTGAGATGGTTTACATACTATTCTACTTGAAAGAAATCAAGTGGTCTACCTGATTTCTCAGAGACTTATTTATTTTTTTACTGTTTCTTTTGGTGCATATCTATAAACTTTTTATCCTTACCTGACAACCTACTTATTGATTTTAGAGAGAGGGGAAGGGAGGGAGAAAGAGAGGGAGGGAGGGAAATATCAATGTGAGAGAGAAACATCAATTGGTTGCCTCTTGTATGTGCCCTGACCTGGGACCAAACCCACAACCCAGGCATGTGCCCTGTCAGGGACTTGAACAGGCAACCTCTCAGTTCATGAGACAATGCTCCAACCAAATGAGCCACACCAGCCAGGGCCATATCTATGAATTTTAACACATATATAGACTCATCACCACCACACAGAATAGTTCTACCACCTCAAAAAAACAATAAATTCTCCACCTTTGTAGTCATCCCTTCTCTCACCTACAACCCCTGGCAACATCTGATCTGTCTTCTAGTACTTTTTCTTGTTTTTTTTGAGAATGTCAAATAAATGGAATAATGCAGTATGAAACTTTTGGGATTAGCCTTCTTTCATGTAGCGTAATGCCTTTGAGATTCATTCAAGTTGTTGTGTGGTATCAATAGTTTGCTCTTTTTATTGCTGAGTAGTATTTCACTACAAAGAATGTATCATGGCTTATCTACTCACTAAATGAAGGACATCTGGATGGTGAAAGTGGGTATCTTTGTCTTGTCCTATTCTTAGGGGGAAAGCATTTGATCTTCCATCACTGAGTGTAATGTTAGCTACAGCTATTTTGCAGATGCTTTTTGCCAAGATGAACAAATTCCCTTTTATTTTTAGTTTGCTGAGAGTTTTTACTGTGAGTGGATGTTAAAGTCTGTCAAATACTTATTCTGCAAAAATTGATAGAATCGTGCATTTTTTCTTCTTTAGACTACTAATTTGATGGATTACATTGATTGATTTTTATATACTGAAATAGTCTTGCATTCTTGGGACAAACCGCACTTGCCATGGTATACAGTTGTTTTTAATATATTCTGGATTTAGTGTTGTTGATGAATATTACTGGAATATTTTTCTGTGGATGTTTTTGTCTATATTCCTAAGAGATGCTAGTCTGGAACTATCTTGTATTGCCTTTGCCTGGTTTTAGTATCAAGGCAATGTTGACCTCATAGAATGAATTGGAAATGTTTCCCTTCTCTTCTGTTTTCTGGAAGGGAAGTGTATAGAATTATATTGTTTCTTTTTTAAATGTTTCATAGAATTCACCCATGAAACCATCTGGGCCCACAGATTTATTTTACAGAAGGCTTTTAACCAAAAGTTTATTTTTAAAACAGATATAGTACTATACAGATTATCTACTTAATCATGGCTGAGTGTTGACACTTTATAGTTTTTTAGAAATTGTTTCTTTAATCTAAATTGTTTAATTTTTATTTTTATTTGCAGTGTTGTTTTTCGTATTGCTTATTATTCTTTTAATGTCTTCAGGCCTTGAATTGATTTCCCCTCTCTCATTTATGATAATGGTAATATTTTTTCTTTCTTTGGTCAGCCTTGCTTGAAGGTTATCAATTGTATTGCTCTTTCAAAAAGCAAGCTTTTTTTCCACACTGTTCTTTGTTTTTGTTTTTAATTTCATTGATTTTTGCTCCTTATTATTTCTTTTCTTCTGTTTGCTAGGTTTTATTTTGCTCTTGTGTTCTAGTTTCTTAAAGAGAAAGTTTATTGATTTGAAACCTTCTTTCTTTCCTAACATAAGCATTTAATGGTGGAATTTCCCTCTAAGTCTCTTTTCAGAGCCTTCCTATAGCTCCTCATGGCATTCTTTCAAGGTTCTATAGCTGCATGGAGTGGGAGACATATGGTGGAGTGTGTTTACTCTATCTGAGTCAGAAGCAACTAGTCTTTTTAAATATAATTTTCCCAGGAATCTTCAGCCAAAGGAAATGCCCCTGTCTCACACAGTCCAATCACACATAGCCTTCACTATTTAAACAAGGCAAACGTGCAATATCACTTTTCTGGTGATTTGCCAGAAGTGCACGCTTAAAGCTAAGAGTTACCATGATGAACTTTTTTCATGATTAGTGCTTAGCTTTTGAACAATTTATTAATAATTATCTCTCCTAACTCCTCTGCTAGAGAGGAGTATATTGTTAAATGCTCTTAGGAAGAGAAAACCAAGGCCCTCATAAGAGAAGTCTTTTGTCTGGAGCCTTTATTGATACAGCCTCTAGCTCAGAGATTCTTCCTTTAGCCAAGTTCAGTCTACACTATAATAAGCCCACCGAAGGCATTCTTCATTTCTGTAACAGCGCTTTTCATCCCTAGCATTTAGTTTCGGTTCTTTCCTAGGATTTTCCTCTCTCTGCTTCCTTTGTCTATCTGTTTTTGCATGCTGTCTACTTTACCCATTAACGCCCTTAGCATATAAATCACACTTATTTTAAATTCTTTGTCCGATATTTCCAACATCCCTGCCATGGCCAGTTCAGATGCTTGCTCTGTCTCTTCAAATTGTGTTTTTTTGCATTTTTTTATGTCCTGAGAGCCTAGCACGATGTATCAGGTAAAAGGAACTGCTATACATAGGTAGTTAGTAATGTGATGGTGAGGTGAAGTGTGGGGGGAGATTCTGTAGTTCTATTATTAGGTATCAGTCTCTTAGTGAGCCTGTGGACTGTGGACTTCACAAGAGTCTCTCAGTTTTTTGCTCCCCCTTTAGATGGAACAGGATAATTAGAGTGGTCTAAAGTTGAGTGTTTCCCCTCCCCAGGTCATGCAAACTCTGATTATACCCCAGCAAGTTAGGCTGTGGTTAACTGGACTCCCCTGAGTGCAGGTCTTGTTCAGAAGAGAGCTTGTTTTCTTCTCCCCCTTCTAGGACCATGAGGGGATTTTTCTCCAATATTTACTGTGGGAACCTGGCCAAGTTTTGGAGGTAAATCTCCCAATATTGTTGGTACCACTCAACGACCAGGTCTCCTAGACTTTTTAAGTCTTAGACTTGTCTGCACAGAGCCTCCAATAATTGGTCAATTACAGCACATTTTTTTTTGTTCCTGGAGGATGGTTTGTGCTCCTGAGTCTGTCCCCGGGAGCCGTGTCTCCCCCTATTTGTCTGTCCCTGAAATCTTGGGGACTGTGATTTGACCCATGTTCTCCCTTTTCTTTTTTTAAAGATTTTATTTATTTTGAGAGAGAGGAGAAGGGAGGAAGAGAGGGAGAGAAACATCAGTGTGTGGTTGCCTCTCGTACACCTGCTCCTGAGGGCCTGGCCTGCAACCCAGGCATGTGCCTTGACTTGGATTCAAACCAGCGACCCTTTGGTTTGCAGCCTGGCACTCAATCCACTAAGCCACACCAGCCAGGGTTGTTCTCCCCTTTCTTACAGTTCCAAGAAGAGTTGTTAATTTTTCAGCCAGTTCAGCTTTTTACTCGTTAGGATGAAATGCAGAGTTCCAACTTCTGAAATGCAGAACAGGAAACTGGAAGTCCTGGGTGGAGCCTCTAACAAACACTCATTCAGTCCATGCCCCCAGTTCAAATGGCACAAGAGGAAAATAAAAGGATCCTCTATGGATATTTCCATGGCCTACCTTATTTACGCCCCAGTCCATTTGGCTGGACCTACAGGTAGCAAATGTATGCCAGTGAACTGAGGTGGCTGGTCTCCTGGCCCCCATGTGTCTCCCAGAGTGCATAAGGGAAGAGAGTGAGGGAATGAGCCCCGATTATGCTTCCAAACCCTGAGGCGGCAGATGTTGCTCTTCACTGTCCTTTGTCAATGATACAAAGATACTTGATTATTCTCTCCGCCCACCTGATATGTTTTAATACTTGCATTTGCTAGGAAGGCATTCTGCAGCCAATCTATCTGTATAGTCATGGTCAAGTTTCTCTTTATTAATTCATACAGAAATCAATACAAACAATGCACATCACTCAGACAGTTGTGTGAGGCCCCAGCCCCTACCAATCCTTAGATTCCACATTTTGTCACAATGATTCAGGCTAAATACTTCTAGCTCCTCAACTGTACCTTGTTTTTATTCCTTTGAGACTTCTTTCTGAATATTTCAATAAGCAAATTAAAATAAACCTAGTGACTGAAGAGCTTTCTGCCACTGAATAGCTTACAGAGAATCACCATACAATAAGCCCTCACTTAACATCAACAGGGTCTTGGAAACTGCACCTTTAAGCCAAATGATGTATAACAACCAATTTTACCATAGGCTAATTGATAGTAACAAGAGTTCCTACAGCATGTTTCTAGTCACAAAAATATCTCTAAACTTCTCAATAAAGACCCAAAACAGTTCTCATTATTAAACATTGAAATAATTGTGAGCAATATGTACATTTAAGAAAGATTAATAAAAAAAAGTTAGACCATTCTTTTCTAACCCACTTATTCCAGTTCAGAGTCGTGGGTACCAAGAGCCTATCTGGGCAGCTCAGGATGCCAGGTGAGACCCTGTCTGGACACGATGCCCTTCTGTCAAAGGGCCCCTCGCACACGTGCCCTCACTCACCCAGACTGGAGTAATCTGGATGCACCAGTACGACTAGCCTGCACATCCATGGGATGTGAGGGGAAACTGGAGATCCCCAAGAATACCCTCGCAGACCTGGGGAGAACGTGCAAGCTCTACGCTCACAGCAGCCCCAGCCAGTCATCAGAATCATCAGTGTTATAACTGAATGACCTTGAACAAAACAATGTTATTGGAGGAACAGCTGTATATATTTTATCCCTAAAATGCCCATTTGCAAGATTTTGAATCCAGAAAAAAAGTGAATCAAGCCCCAAAATGTTTATCAACCTTATTTAAACCTCCTCGGGTGATTCGTAAGGCTCTTGTGAAATCCTACAGCATCTTCAGCATAACCATCAATCACATCTGGGGAACAGATGTGCAGAAGTGACACGCTGTGGAGAATCCTGGTTAACAGAATGTCGACTGATCGGGAGTGTGCTCTCCAGGCAGTGTTTCAGGCACCGCTGTCTGTGCAGGACTCTGTATTTAACACTCATCCAGTGTTCAGAACAATCGTTTGTAGAATCTGGTCATGTGTTCAGAGGAAAAAATGTCAAGAAACACAGGATTTAAAATAAAGAAAAGAGGATAATTAACCTCATGAAAGGCTCAAAAAAGGAAGCTTTTAAAGGGATGTCACTAATTTTAATTAAATGTAAACGTTTTAATAATGATATTATTTGTAAACTAGCTAATTTGTGATGGCAGAGGTGCGACAGAAGTAGGTTTACAGTTGTTCACATAGAAAATGATACAATAATTAAATAATAATAATACAAGAATAAACTCTGTTTCGTGCACTCACAACTGGAGACTTCCTCTCGCCCAGTCTGTACGTGCAGTTTCCTTCCTGTGATGTTGGGCATTTCTGTCACATCACAGTGATTACAGAGCTGCAGGGGCTCTTCTGAGTCCCACTGCCAAGCAGAGGACTCTTTCCCCTGGTGATGGCTTAATCCTACTGTCCCTCTCCTCTCTAGCTGCCCTGCTGAGAATAAACTACCCGTGCAACCACCCAGCTTCCACGTCAGTGTCAGCAGTCCCCTATTCAGTGACCTCATACCAGCCAATTAGTCTACAGAAATACACGTCGCATCGGGGCAGACGGTATGCAATTTTTAACTCAGATGGATGCAATCATCACTGGCCCCTTTTCCTACTCAGGATGTAAGATCACGATTTTCTGTGCTGCTGTTTCATGTCTCTCAGCCAAAGTTCCTTGATGCTGGTTTTGATAATCAGTTTTACAGATTTAGAAACTTAAAAATGAAAAACTGACCTCAGGGTGTATTAGTCCATGGAAGAGGACTCACCTAAACAACACTAACGATAGATAAATGCATAAACTAAACTATGTGGTAATTTAATCCTCACCCAGGATATGTTCATTGATTTTGGAGAGAGGAAGGAGAGGAGAGAGAAACATCGATGTGACTGACAAACATTGGTTGCCTCCCATATGCGCTTCGACTGGGGATCGAACCCATAACCTAGGTATGTGCTCTGACCAGGGATCGAGCCCGCAACCTTTTTGTGTATAAGATGATGGTCCAGCCAACTGACCTGCCCAGCCAGCGCCTACATGGTAGTTTATAGGTGGATTCAGATGCAGCTAAAGAGCCATAGCTGGTAACAATAATTGGCAAGCCCTCCATGAAGGGCTAGTTCCACAAGGGAAAATGTTAAAATGGAACAGAAGGTTGTTTCTTGATGCAGCACGCAGATGATCTGTACGGGATGCCTGGAAGGCAGTGGTTTTCAACCAAGAGTGATTTCTCCCCCCAGGGGTATTTTGTAATGTCTGGGACAGTGGGATCATTGATTGTGGGGATTGAGGAAGGCCTCACATAAAGGGGCACTTGAGCTGGGCCCTGAAGGATGGGTAGGAGTTTAACAGGAGAGGTTAGGGGAGGAGTACCCTGTGCAGAGCAAATACCATAAACAAAGCCTCCAAGGGCAGGCAGAGGGAGACAGGAGTGGGTTTGGTGGTAGTGTGGGGTGGGGTTACAGAAAGCCCAGACAATGGCTTGGGATCAGGTACTTTTCCAGTGTGATTCCCTGTAGCCTCTCTAACAAAACAGTGTGTGAATAAAAATGTAGCTTGATAAAATAACTGATGCGTTTTTCATTCACAGTATTTTCTTCTACTTCTTGCCCTTCCTTCATTTAATCACCTAGACATTCCATACTATTCCCTCCGAGAAGAGATGATATCACAGAAAGTAAAGGAAACACCAGTCTCTTCTTGGCTTCTGAGTTTCCAAACCAGTGTTCAGGAGAGAACAGTGGGTAGGGACACAACAGAGACGTGACAGAGCAACACACCGAGAGAGAACAGGCCCAGCACGTATCATTCTAATCCCATTAAAATAGAAAGAGGCACCACCAGAAGATTTTTTTAAAAAGCAGCAGCAGTCAGAGCCAGCTGTGGCTCGGTGTTGACCTAGGCAGCTGCACTCCAGGCCACTTGAAAAAGTCACTGACTGGATCCCCTGTGGAGCCATTTTCCTCCGTCACCAATGTGAGGCAGCTCAGCCAGCGAGGTTGCAGTTTCCCGAACACACATTCCTGAGCTTTAATAGTTAGATCCTGACTGCTGGGTGGCCTTCAGGAAAACTCCAGGTCTCTGACTTCCTCTTCATTGTGGTGTCTCTGCTCTCTCTAATCCTCAGCGTTTCAACTCCTGTGAGTCCTGGACCTCCGCCTACACCCGTACTTCACTCGTAACAAACCGGGAGTCGACTCATGCAACCTTCCTTCTGACGGCAAGGCCCAGCCTCCCATACTCCACCTGTGCTTATTTTTCTGGTTATCTTCCCCCTTCAATTCTCCACTGCCTCCCCCAATTCTCCACCCATCGCTTCCTTGCTCTGTGTGCTGGAGGTGGACCTCCCCAGGTGTCTCCCAGGCTCCCCTGCTCTCTGGCTCTGGCTTGGGTTCACCAAATACAAGCCAGGAGAAGTTCACAGGGTAGGAAGCACTGAGTGAAGAGCCAGACCCATACTGATCTCTTGAACATCAGCAGTTATTGTTGGCTCATGGGAAAATCCTCCGCTGTCTAATATATGGCTAAGAAAAGTACTGTAAAACTGACCTTATAAACTGAGATATGCTTGGCCAATGTTAAAATAGTAATGTCAAAGTTGTGAAGGCATCTTCAGAGGACTCAAAGGAATTTCTCGAAGGAATCAGGAAAGTGGAGTTAAGGCATGGTTCTCAGCCGGGGGCAATTTTGTCTCGAGGAGACATCTGGCAGCGTCTGGAGACATTTGCGGTTGCCATGAGCAGAGACCAGGGCTGCTGCTAAGCATCCTACAATGCACAGGATAGCCCCCAACAACAAAGAATTATCTGGCCACAATGTCAATGGTGCCAACTTAATGGAAGATGGTTCAATTACGTACCTGGGCCTCCCAACTCCCAGGTGAGGTGCACCTGAGTTTATCTGTTACCCTGACCCCTAAGCCAAATACATACCCGGCTGTGCTCATGGAGCACACTGTACTCTCACCCTGTGCTCTGCTTGCCAGCCCTGGGGGCAGCTCTTCCACCAGGAACAGGCTGCTTCCATCAGCATCCTCTAGAGTCATGTATTTTTTAGTGTTTACAAAACAACAGGAAAGAGAAAGGAATCGTGAAACATTTGAGAAAACATCCATTCCCATTCATTGTTCTTGGAACACATGACCAGCATTACTAGCCACAAAGCACAGGCCTGGCATTCCAGGTACCAGCAGACAACAGGGGGCATTAGCAGCCACCTTGCTTGCCACAGCATGCTGCTTTATACATGGTCCCTGCCAAGGTCAGGCTCTGTCATCGTCACGGGTTTGTTTGTTGGTTGGTTGGTTTATAATCACACTGTATTATGGGCCTTGCCCTTTAAAAACCGTAGTCTCACCCTTTCATCTTTTATGGGGTTAGCCAAAAAATCCATTTAGATTTTCATTAAATAAAAGACACATTTTTTATTTTCACCAAAAACTTTATTGATTTGGATAGTTTGAGTATGTTGGCTATCTCCTGCTTTGACTTCTAGTAGGTAGAGGCCAGGGATGCTGCTAAACATCTTCCAATGCATGAGACAGCCCCACAGCAGAGAATTATTTGGCCAAAATGTCAATAGTGCCAAGAAACTTCACAAACCACTTCTGACATGTTCAGTCAGTCACAAGCACCTTCTCCATACACTGCACAAATCTTTTTTGCATTTCCACTGCATTTTCACCTTTCTCGAAAAAATAAAGCACAATACATCAAAAATGCTATGTATTTTTTATCTTCAAAATTAAAATGGCTGCACAAAAATTCACCAATTTTGATAAGTTTTTTTAATGCATACCAATATGACAGCCGTCACGATACACTCTAACAAAATTGTTTTGAATGAAGTTAAAGACAGATAAGCACCACCAGAGTCATTGCATGGAAAAAAAACAAATGAACTTTTTGGATGACCCAATAAAAATCATCTCAGGGGCATGCATTTAATGCCCACTTAACTTATGGCATAATTTCAGAGTTTTTTTAACAATTGATACTTACCAGTTTTCACATGTCTAGCAGGAAATTTCATATTCATAATTGCTGGGCTAAATGCATACCTTCAAAGTCGTTAATTGATTTATTCATCCATCCATTCACTGCCTCATTCCATTTGCTGAGCCCCCTACCACAGTGAGTAGGATTGCTGTCCTAAGGTACGCACACCAATATGACAACTGTTTACAGCTGTCCTTGTACAAAGCTTAAGTTTACAAAAATGAAAACAACAGCTCACAATCTAGCTAGCTGAAATAGAGTTATTGTAAAAACTGCTGCATATCCTATAACTCAGCAATTCCAATGTTCAGGAGCTAGTTAGGGAAATGCTCACATATGTGTACCAAGATGCAGATAAAATGTTTATTGTGATATTTCGGGGCTAGGAAAAAAAATGGAAACCCAAGTGTACATCAATATTATAAATGCTAAATAAAATGTGGAATATGCATACCATGGAATTTTATGCAGCACTTAATAGGCAGGATCTATTTCTATAGGTAACACAGACAGGTATCTGAGACACAGTCTCAGTGGGAAGACCCCAGGACATACACCAAACTCAGAGCGGTGGTTCCCTCTGCGCACGTGGCAGGGGTGGGAATGTGGGTGAGAAGTGGTGAGTAAAGAAGACTTTAACCTTATTGGAAATAGTTTCATCTTTTAACAGGATTAAATGTGTTGCTTATGCATTTTGCATATGAAAATTTAAAAAACCCCACAAACCACTGCAACTGTAAGGCAAAGTGGCAACATAACGGAAGGCTCCACTCTGCTTGGGGGCCTGGAGAAAGTCTTCAGAGAAAAGGACATGTGTGAGCTGCATCTTTAATGGCCTGGCAGGAGCCTGACAGGCTGAGGTAGCGGTGAGGGGGAATTATCACACACAGGGGGACAGCAAAGACATGGAGGTGTAACGCCCCTCGGAGCATTCCCACCTGACTAGCCCGTTCAGTGGGGAGAAGTGGACTGGGGGTTGGGGAATGTGACCTTGAATGGGAAAGATGCTATGGTATGTAGACTGTATTAGAAAAATAAACGATGTTTATATCTTGCTAAGGAGTTTTGAATTTTCTCCTGCAAGCAGTGAAAGGCCTGCAAATGAAGGGTGACATGACCAGATGTTGAGTTTAGAAATATCCATCAAGTAAGTGATTTTTCTCTCCAAAGGCTGCAGAGGACAGATGTGGCCATTACTCAACTCATCTGTGGCATCCCATCAAACCATCCCACGCCCATGCTGGTTTTCCTTACGTGGCCTAGCACATGTGGGCTCACAATAATGATTTTTATAAAGGTTTTCCAACATAAAGGGAAGTGATAAGCATAACACTAAAATATCCAAATTTTCATGCTTTTACAATTAAAATGCACCCTACATAGGAAAGAGTGCACAAATCTTAAGAGTAAGTTTGATGTGTATTTACAAAGCAAACACACCTAAGTAACTGTCACAGCAATAAAAATGTCAAGCATTACTCGCAGCACGTCATACAGGCGGTAACACTACGTAATGACCCGAACCACCCTGCGCCCGCCGAGCCCCGCCCTCCGCCTCACAGCAACACCATGCAAGTTCCACTTCCCTCCAAGATCTTCTTTCCGGTGTCACTTCCAGTTCCATCTCAAGGGGCGTCACCCTTTATCTCCTTTTTTATTCCCTTTCTTTCTCCATGAGCCTCCTCTCCCTGTCTTTGTTCCATCTATGAGTTAGGGAGAAAAAACTCAACTCTCAGAACGAAGGACAAAAATGTGCTAGAGAGACGAAGGAAGAGGAAGCTGAACGTTCTGACGTGCACTGAGACCAGCAATTTTTAACCTTTTTCATCTCGTGGCACACATAAATTAATTACTAATATTCTGTGGCACATCCAAAAATATTGTATTGTTTGCCAATCTGATTTAAAAAAATAGGTATAATTTTGATTCATCCACACTGGACGGCCAGTGTTGTATTTGCTATTGTTTTGTTTTTTCGGAGTTTTCTTTTAACAATCTAAGGGAAAAGAGGTCAGTGCCCCTGACTAAAGAGTCAGGTATTGCATGTTTTAAAAACTTTTGCAGCACGCCGGTTGAAAAATTGCTGGCTTAGATAAACACAGAACGAACAATGGAAGTCCTTCAAAGAGCTAAGGAGGCCCTTTTCAGAATACATAGTCTCTCTGTGCCTTTGTAGGTAAGCCAGATTTTCCTCCAGCACAAAGATTTCGGATAAATCAAAAACCCTATTTTGTCACATTTTATTTCGGTTACATTACAGCTTAAATACATTTTCATGGTTTGGCCTATCTATCCACAGGGCACTAGGGCTCCCTTTTCTCCACGCCATGGTAAGACCTTGCAAATACTTGCTACACTAAGCACACTGATTACTAGATCTAGCCTAAAGGCAACTATAACACGCGCTGACAGGGTCACCAATTCGTACAAATGTGATACAGCTATTGTGAAACCACAGAAAAAGAAGAAAACGGTTGTTCCTGGCTTATTGCCACAGAAATAGAAGCATGGCATAGTGGGGTTTACTTCTTCAAGACTGTACCAGATCTTGAACTTAGGGTTACAAAGAAACACAGAACAATATTAACGTCTCCTTTAGCAGAGCCCCCACTCGGCCATCTCTCGTCATCAGGTAAGCGCCTGCAGGACACCAATGAATGAAAGCCAATTGTAGCCCCAGAGAAGCCAAGAATTAGTGCATTAGTGTTTTCCATCTTCATATTGCACAGTGAAACCAGCGACAGGTCTCGTTCATTTTTTTCATTAGTAAAGCATGCCTCTCCGGTCATCCTACATGTGCCCCCCATCAGTGTGCTCCCAGGACCCTGGTGCCCCTTGCATTGCAGTTACGTCCAAAAACAGTCCCTGATGGAGGCCACTTTAAATTCTACTCTATTCCCAGTAGTTTCTTTCTTGAAGGGCCCTTTCATTCAGGGGAATAATTTTCTAGTTGGGAATCAATAGACAAAACATTTATTTTTTAAAGAAAAAAAATGGCAGCACTAACTAGTTTAGTCTCCTGGTGGGATGTTAGGCTATGGAGTTATTCTCTTCCAAGCTATTTGTGGAGCCATTAATTGAGAAATTAGAGAAATAAGGGTGTAGATGCCTATGTAATTAAACTGCCCATTTCGCACTAGAGCTAATTCTCGAAAGCAGTTTCCCAGGGTGTTAACCGTCTGCAGAGCCTCCCTGTGCCTGGGAAGTCTCCGTCTCTTGTGCATTAAAAGGCACTACTCCCACCCTAAACTGTCAGGGGGCATTCTTTTAAGCAGACTTAGCATTTTGAAGAGTTAATTACAAATATAAAGAATATTTCTATTTGCCGCACCTCTTGGCAAACTGGATGCTAATGGCTCCTTCCTGCCATTAAATGATAAAAACTTCCTATTGGATTTTCTGGTTTGCCCAGGGCTGGAAAGAGAGGCTTTCCTGAGAGTCGACTCCAGATTGCTGCTTTGTTTTCAGTAAACCATCAATTTCCTTGCTGTTTTGCTTTATAAAGAAACTCTATTTGATTTGTGTGTCTGCGTCCGCCCCCCAGTCCGGTGCCTGCCCTCCATCACCCCCAGCTGTCCTGGTGTCTGCAGATGCATTGCCCTTCTTATTAGGATTCTGGGAGAAATGACCATCTGTGCCCTTGGTTTCTCTGTCTTTGTCAACCCTAACTCATTCATCTTGGTGGCTAGTTGTCCCTTTTCTCCTGATTTTTATTTCTAGGAACTAAAATACATACATGCATTATGAAAAAAATAAATGACAAAAAAAGAGACAAACTGAGTTTTGCACAGTTTTTAAGCAACCAGCAATTTTAACTGGCAACAGTCCTTTAAATAGTTTTCTTATATTGACAGTTTACGACAACCGTGTATTGGCCCCAGATTTCCTGGGACAGTCTCAATTTCATATACCCTTCCATGCACTTGACTCTTCAGATAAATGCATTCACAAATGAGGAAAAAAATGCCTCCTTTGTTGATGAATATTGACCAATTTTTAGGTTCAGGATATATGAACAAAATGATCACGTGAATAAAGGTTGGTGTTAAGATTAAATGACACTCAAGCAAACCTCGCATAATATTTAATTTTGTGTGTGTGAGCATGTGCATGCACACACATAAATGCATCATTTTGCTGTATGGCAGAGGCAAATAAGCAGGTAAGTTAATATATACAATTAGATGCATTGTCAATTTTTTTTAAAGTACACGGAGGACCTGAATAGACACTTCTCCAAAGAGGACATACAGATGGCCAACAGACATATGAAAAAATGCCCAATATCACTAATCGTCAGAGAAATGCAAATCATTTATAAAACCACAATGAGATGTCACTTTACACCTATCAGAACAGCTACCATCAAAAAATCAACAAACAAGAAGTGTTGGTGAGGATGTGGAGAAAAAGGGAACCCTCGTCTACTGTTGGTGGGAATGCAGACTGGTGTAGCCACTGTGGGAAACAGTATGGAGTTTCCTCAAAAACTTAAAAATGGCACTGCCTTTGCCCCAGCAATCCCACTTCTGGGAATATATCTGAAGAAACCCGAAACACTAATTCAAAAGAACATATGCACCCCTATGTTCATTGCAGTGTTGTTTACAACAGCCCGTGTCTGGAAACAGCCCAGCTGTGCATTAGTACCTGAGCGGACAAAACAGCTGCAGTGCATTACACAATGGAATACTATTCAGCTGTAAAAGAGAAGGAAATCCTACATTTTGCACCAGCATGGATGGACCTGGAGATGATTATGATAAGTGAAATGAGCCAGTCAGAGAAAGGCAAATACCATATGATCTCACTTACATGTGGAATCTAATGAACAAAATAAACTGATGAAGAAAATAGAAACAGAGGCATGGATACATGGAACAGACTGACAGCTCTTGGAGGGGAGGAGGTTTGGGGGTGCTGGATGAAAGAAGGTGAAGGATTAAGCAAAAAACATTTATATGTTTTAAAAAGTCCAGATAAAGTCCAGTCATTGTTAATATAGCGAGAACAGTTTGTGTAACAGCAACGTAATGTGGCAGCCAAAGAGAATGGACTGGAATGCGCATGTGTGAACAATGACGACTTCACTGTACTAGTGAGAGGAGGCAATAGATGCTGCTGAGTGAGCATGTGTCCTGTGTGGCTGTCACATTGAAAATGACTGAGCCAGTACAGCAATGAATCTGCATCATATTTTGCATTAAGCTTGAACATTCCTCTGCAGAAACTATATGGATGATTCAGAAGGCCACAGTGCTCACTCATGCATTACACCTTGTGCAGAGTTAGTTTTTTGGTGAAATATCAAATTACCCACGTGTCTCAGCACCCCTACACTCCTGATTTGGTGCCCTGCAACTTCTGGCTTTTCCCAAAACTAAAATCACCTTTCAAAGGGAAGAGATATCAGACCATCTGTGAGATTCAGAAAAATACAACAGGGCAGCTGATGGCAATTGGGAGAACAATTGGAGGTCCCCAGGTTCCTACTTTGAAGGAGACTGAGGTGTCATTGTCCTATGTACAATATTTCTTATATCTTGTATCTTCTTTAATAAATGTCTCTGTTTCCTATTATATGGCTGGATACTTCATGGACAGACCATTTTATATTTTTGTGTTACATATATTACATATATACATGTGTGTCTAAATAACACATAGACACAGACAACAGTGCAGTGGCAGCCAGAGGGAAAGGGGACTGGGCGTAGGTGGCTGTAGCAAAGGGAGGACAAAGGGGAGCAGAAGGAGACTACTCTGGCGATGGGCACATGATGTAGTGTGCGGATGACGTTTTGTCTCTTCGTATACTTGAAAGCCTGTGTGGTTTTGTGAACCAACCTCACCCCAATAAAGTTGTTTTTTTTTTAAGCACAAATTTTGAAACCAAATAGACCTGGGCTGGAATCATGGGGGCCTGGGCTGGGGCCCTGCCTATCGTTAAGGAACAAGCCCCCACCGAGCATGCCTGAGCCTCACTTTAGATGGGAATGATATTTACCTGACAGGGTAATTGTAGGATGAAAAGAGCTAAGATCTGGTAAGTCCCTAACACAGTGCCTAACAAACAGAATTGCTTTTTTTTTTAAATTTGCATTATTAATTTTAGGAAAAATACATGTGTGGTTAAAAGGAAAAAAAGACTTCCTGGATGGGGCTGGAGAAAACTAGGCAAGGAAGGAGAATGCAGAAGTTCTTTCTGCGTTCCTTGAGACAGAGCAGGTAGTCAAGGGAACACTTCTGCATTCACCAGAGCTTGTCTTAGCCAAGGAAACCCACGTCCCAGTCTCTGCCCACACCTGAGCTGAGCAGCCCAGGACTAGATGAACTGGGCACCCCTGGATTTCCCTTGTCAGATGACCCATGTCACCCGTGTGCCTCTGAAACATAGACTCAGCTTTTCTGATCTTTCTTCACGGTTAGGCCAGGCAGTCAGCCCGCCAAGACTCCTTTCCTTGGCATGACAGGACTTGTGAGAAGCAGCTTGCTGCCTCAAACCACCTTGTCCATGGCTGCTAGAAAGTCTGCCGTTCCCAGATTCATTTTAGGGAACTAGGGAACTTCACAGCAACTGCTGATCAATCCCACTTCAGAGCAGATTTCAAGAGGGTTCTGAGCCAGATGCAGGTAGGAATGATCTGGTTCAACAGTGGCTCTCAAAACTCAGATGCATCAGTCTCACCTGGTGGACTTGTTTAAAATGTAGATTCCTAGACCCTTCCCCCCAAACATTCTGATTCAGCAGATAATTCAAGGACCTAAAAGAAAAGGTTTCTCAATATATCTCTGTTTGTTGGTTGCTGTCTGCCAAGCCCAACGCTAGGAGCTACACATACGTAATCCACTTTTGGATCCAATGAGATGTTAAAATTTGATGACAGGAACCATAACTTGGAGAGAAATCAAAGGGGCCTGTAGGAAGAGCTGTCACTCTGTGTCATCGTGAGAGCCCTCCAGGAAGACTTCTGTTTCCAGCGTAGCTGGTCAGCCTCTGTGGATGAGTCACCCCTGAAGCCTGCGCCACAGGCTGCACTCACCTGGGGTCCCTGGCCCTCATGCCCACCAACTTCTAACCAGCATCCCAAACCTCCTCCACGTGAACTAAACCAAAGTTTGGGCTTGCATTGGCCGAGTGCATGGTTCTAGCTTTGTTTACGAAGCAAACAGCAAAAACTTCAATGGTACTTTCCAAGGAATCCAGGCCCTGTAGGCCTCACCTTGCCTTGTAAAAGGACCATGACTAGGCACAAAAGAAGACCCATTTCCCCGGTGCTCTCCCTGCCCTGCAGTGGAAGAGTTACAGCAGCCCTCTTACTACATCTCTTTTACTTGTAAAGTAAAGACGTCCTAGACCACCACTTCTGCAATCCTTCTAGATTTTTCTTTCTATATTTCAAGAGCAGTAATATCCCATCAAAATGCTTCTTTCCCCCCCCCAAAAGGCAAGAGACAGTTTGAACTGCTGGGCTTTATTACTATTCTCATGTTTCTATTGTTTTCTATTTAATAAGAAACATGTAACCAGAGGCTTGCAGACCAATTCTCTGAGTGCTACAATTTCTCCAGGGTATTATCATTATGCTTTCAGATGGTATTCAAAATAAATAAATATTATTGCATCAGCCATTCTACTTAGCATGGATTTTGGATATCAGAACTGTGCCCAAAGACTGAAAGTCCCTTATTAATTGCACCAGAAATAAAAATGTGCATTCATTCTTGGCACTGAGAATTTCTGTTTCCAGTTACAAGGACCACAGAGAAGAATAATTTTAAGGAAACCCTTTCAGATATTTCATTTTTGTAAAAGTGAGGAACGCAGTGATGACATGTGGAAGTAAGGGAGTACTTCTCCCCTTACCCGGGGGCTGTGTCTATAATTTTAAAAATATTAACTAGAACCAGAGCTGTTTTGCTCCCCATGCCCCCAGAGGACCTTTGGACATGTCTGGGGACATTGAGGTGCTGACTAGGGAATGCTCCGGCATGGAAAGGATGGAAGTTAGGGATGTTGCCAAACATCCTACCAAGTACAACACCCCTGTCAGACAAAGAATTATCTAGTCCATCAGGCCAGCAGAGCTGAAGTCACTGGGAGACTCTGCTCTATTAGGATTGAACTCCACCCTGAGCAAGAGAAACACCCCAGTGCTGCAGTGACTTAAATAGTTTAGAGGTTCATTTATTCCACACAGTAAGCAGCATAGGGGTTTCCAGGCCACAACTTGATGCAGCTCAGTGATGTAATTAAGTTCAGGATCCAGGACTCCTGACAGCAGTCCTAGAAGATGTCGTTTTAGCTGGGCACATAATGGCCCAAAAGCAAATTGAGTTTGCTAGTAAGAAAGAAGGGTAATCATGGATCTCACACAGGCCAATGGAAGGGTTGCCCCAGATACGCTTTCTGCTTTCTCTTTTCTGTTGTGTCCCTACCGCCAGCCTGCCTGAAGGCCCAGCAGAACTCCACCCAGTCACTTTCTACCCAAATTAAGCTCTTCTGTGGCATCCTTCATGCCATCCCCAGGCCATGTTGATCTCCCTGAGCCAGAAGTTTCTGTTTTGGGGGACAAGGAGGACCTCAGGGCCAGAACAAGGCCCAGAAGAAGAGAAATGGAACCGTACCCAGTGCACTGAACAAATTTCCACATGAATGGCAAGGTTGTAGTAAGAAGCTGTGGATATCTGAGAGCAGGCTAAAGAGGTGCCGATGGCGAAAAGCGGGGGCTTTGTACTGGACAAGTAAAATCAACAACAAATTCAAAAACAGAGTGTGAGAATTTTATAAAGGGTTTCCGACAACCAATATATAACCAATGGGAAAGAGAACATAAAAGATAAAACCAAACAACAGGCTTATTATTATGAAAATGCTAAAGATGACAAAAATTAATCATAAGGCAAAATCTTAAGAGCCGATCCTCCGTTCACTGCATACCATCGCAAGGAAGAGTTCTGAGGACTCATCTGAGCTCGAGAAGATGGGGCAATAATATGACATAACCAATAATTAGTAAAGCCTTCTATGAATCCGGAAGGAGAAGTGGTTTGGGATGAGACACGTTTTCTTATAAATCCAGGTAAGCATCTGACCACCCACTGAGACAGGGACTCTGAGGACAGCTGGGAGAGGAGAGCAGGAATAGCTGGAAAAGAGCCTTCCTGAAACTGCCAGAGAGGTTCCCAAGACAGATCTTCCCACCATCCCCCGAGAACGTTGATGAGGTTTACTTTTTACATCATCCTTGCACTGATCATTTGTACTTTTGCTAATAGCTTCCAGGGGCAGCTGCTGCTTCCAAAGGACCCCATAATCTTAAAGTGGCCCATTATGCTAATCTAATGAACCAGGCCTCTTCCATAAATTGAAAGCCCTTCGGTGAGTTTGAAAATGAAATCTTAACAGTCACACGGAAATAAACTTCTGCTAAGCAATTCTAAAAAGACTTCTTGGTAGGGCTAAATCAGGACTTACCCTGATTTATTTGGTATGCTTTTATTTCTTTTTCTTTTATATTTCTGTTCTGATTTCCCTCGAAACACAATATTTGTATCTTTCAGAAAACCCTATATGGCTGAAAGATTTGTACTATTTTTAAGCACTTTGAGTCTCCCTGAAAATTGTACTCTGTTGGTAAGGAACACTATACTTAATTCCATGTTCTGAAGAGGTCACTCAAATACAGTGGGAGTTCACTTCATTCTTAGTAATCAGTATCTGTGGCATTTGTACAGAATGATCAAAATGGCATGGCTTTACTCCTGCACATGGATTCTGTGAGATTACAGTGATATGTTTTAACCTATTTTCAGCCCTATTAAGAGTGTACTTTAGCAGCATGTCTGATATAACAGAGTGTGTGTTTTGAAAGAAACTAAGGGAGAAAAAAAGAGATTTATACATAATGACCATAAGTGTATCCTCAAATTGCTTTTCTATTTCAGGGGGCATGTTGGATGTACTTGAAAGGTCACTGATTAGTCCAGTTCAACCTCAGTAAATTAGTGTTTGGAAACAGACAAAAGAAAATAATAGCCAACAATTTTACCAATATAATAAAGAACAACAGGGAAATATGGTTTATAGATTATTTTCTCCAGCAGGATGCTTTTAAATCTGCCCAGCATGGCATGTTAATAGCACACTGGGGACATATTTCACGGGTCTGTCAACAGACTTGATTTCTAGATTGGATGTTTATTCTCCATTAAAATGTAGATTGATGTGGCAAAATTCAGTACAAAATAATATTAAGTAAGCAATACAGGGAAGGATATCATGCTGAAGAAAGTAGAAATAATTGGCTGCTCTAAACATCTTTCTGAAGCCAAGTATCTCCCGTTTGGGTGAGATGCAATGTCCAAAAACAGTTTGATGGCCCTAGTGCTACCTGGCCCAGGTATCCAAGTCTATATCTGGCCCAGGTATTCAAGTTTAGCCCACAGACGCAGAGCACGCAGGATTGCTGTGGCAGCTGATCTAAATACGGGTGTGTCTACGCACTGCTTTTCTGCCCTTTTCCTATCTCGCACCCAAATGACATGACTCTAAGATCCACAGTTTTGTCACTTGACCTACTTAAGAGCCCATCTACCTTGAGAAAGAAACCTTCATTTCGTTCACTTGGCCATGTGTCTCAGAGGAACCTGGATTTAACCAACTGCCCACCCACCTGTCTCACCACAGAGGAAGAATCTTGATTAACGTAAGCCATCTGTGGGGTAATCCCCTGCTCTTCCACTTGGGCTGGTTTAAGAATGGGCATGTGACACAAATTTGGTCACTGAAATATGAGGGGAACCCTGTGGGGGCTTCTGAGAATATTTCCTTTGTTTTTAAAATGTTTCCAAGACAGCGACCGGTCCTTAGGCTTTTCGGAAGTCTATGTGTACACGAACAGTAGCAGTCACCTCGGGGCCATGAGAACAGCCATCCTGTGAGAAAAAGCCAACACTCTGAGGTGGCCGAAAAAAAGGAAGGAGAGAAATTGAGTCCTCCATGATACCTTCAAGATGCTGCAATAACCCATCCTGCCCACTAGTGGTAACCACCGTCCTGATGCAGTGAATGTTCTGATGCTACCCAGGTTCCTTCTTCGGGACAAAGGCACTCCTTTCCTCAGCTACTAGTGGTATTCCTTTTCCAGAAATCACCCTCTTGGGGAGCTGCTTCACTCCAGATTTGCCCTCTCCCTAGGGGAAGCCTGTATCCAAAGAATGGTTTACATGGGGGTACAAAGGCCTGACGTCCTTGCTTCACTGGGGCATAACTCTAAAGACCATCAAACTCTAGAGTTTTTCCTATAGAGCAGCAATATTCAAACTTTCTCATCTCATGGCATGCACAAACTAATTGCTACAATTTTGCAGCACACCAAAAAATATACTTTTTGCCAATTTGACAAAAAAGGTACAATTTTGATTCATTCGCACCAGACAGATATTGTTGTGTTGGTTGTTGTCATTTTTTAAATTTGACACTCTAAGGGAAAAGAGGTCAGTGCTCGCCACTCAATAGTCGGGTATCGCATGTTACCTCTCGCGGCACACTGGTTAAAAGTCACTGCTGTAGATCATTGGCTGAAGTCTTTGTTGCAATTACATTGTAACCTAACTTCTCCCTTTGTTCAATCCTGAGTCCATCACCTCTTTACATTCCACGTGTTTTTCTTGAGAGCACCCCCCAAAATCTTCTGCATATAAAACTCCATCAGAGTATATTTCCAGAGAATCTAGCATAAGAAACTTAATTTTTGAAGTAACGACTGCCTTACTTCTCTTTATATTTTTGTTACCTAAAATGCATGCATCCCTAAACACTGTAGATTATGTTTTCCTGCACTCTTCTCCAAGAGGACTTTACAGAACTGGAAGCATACGCTGCATGTACTTGTCCGTGTCACCCTTTACACTCAACAATGTTTGTGGGATTTTATGATTTCAGGTGAGTAGCTGCACTGCATTCATTTCAATTATGTTAGTGTATTTTATTGTAGAACTTTACTATACTTTATATATTATACCACTGATGGACATTTAGGTTATTTACAGTTTGGGGGCTATGCTAAACAATGCTTCTATGAAGATACTCAAAACATTTCTCTGGTACATGCAAGCATGCACTTTTGTGGGATATATATCTGAATGGAACCACTGGATCAAAGGGTACATGTAGGGTCAGCTTTAGAACTCTGCCAGGTAATTTTCAGAAGTGGTCATGTTGTACAATTTACATTATAATGATGAATGACAGTTCTTGTATGTGGTATTGGCAGTCTCTAATTTTAATCTTTCTGATGGGTGTATAGCAGTATCTCTATGGCTTAATTTGATTTATGTTATTATTAACGAGGTTGAAACTTCTTCAAATAATTACTGACCACCCAGACACCTTGTTTAATAAAATATCTGTTCAAATCTTTTGCCCATTTTTCTACTAATTGTTTAAGTTTTCCTTATTGAGTTGTAGGAGTCTTTATATATTCTGCTTTCTTGCTCTTAGTGACTTGACTTTTTACTTTCTGAGTTGTGTATTTTGTCTAAAAGAAGTTCTTTAGTGTAGTTAAAATTATCAACCTATTTACTTATGGTTAGTACTTTTGGGATTCTGTGTAGTAAATATTTGTCCCTCCAATATCATGAAACTCTTTTTCTGTTACTTTAATAAATGTTTTATTATTTAGTCTTCTGTGTTTAGGTCTACAGTCTACTGGTAATTGTTGTGTGTGTGTGAAATCTTTTTGTTTTTCTCACACAGATATCTAAATATCCCAGCACCAGTCACTGAAAAGACTATTTTCTTTACCATTGTCAGTGACACCACTTTCGTACATCAAGTGTCTGTATGTGCACTGGCCTGATTCTGGGCTTTCTGCTGTGCCCTATTGGTTTATTTATTTACCCTTCCATCAGTAACCTAATTGTTAACTATTGTAACTTTGTAATTAATAATTAATTATTTGTAGTTTTCCGTGAGAGTTAGACCTCATATCTTGTTCTTACTCGAGAGTGTCTTAGCTACTACTGGCCCTTTAATTATCATGTAAACTTCGTGACTAGCTTGTCAAGTTCCACAATGTCACTTTCATTGCTCCATTCCTTCCTGCACCTCTAATCTTGACCTGAGATCATTTTCCTTACATCTGAAAGACACCCTCAATCATTTTCTTTGTTGTATATCTGCTGGTGACATAGCTCTGAGTTCTGTGTGGAAATATTTTCTTTCACCTTTACTCTTAACAGATATTTTTTGTGGTTATCAAATTCGAGGATGACAATTATTTTCTTTCAGCACATTGAAAGTACCATTTCAATGCTTTCTGGACTCCATTCCTTCTGTTGAGATGTTAGCTGTACAATTTTTGCTCGTCTTTCCTTCTTTTTTGACTGAATATAAGATTTTATCTTTGTCTTTGGTTTCTTATAGTTTCACTATGTTATCTAGGTGTGCATTTTATATATAGGTCAATGTTATTTGTGTATTGATACATTTCCTGACTTTTAGAAAATTCTTACCTATCTCTAGTTATTGCTTATGCTCAATTCTTTCTGTCCTCACCTCTGAGATTCCAGTTACACATATGTTAGTTATTCTCATCATAATTGCTATGATGCTAATCTCTCTTTTGCTTTTTTCATTGTTTTGCCTGCCTGTGCTTCATTCTGGGTATTTTCTTCTGACCTATGTTTCATTTCAATAATTTTCCCTTCAGTTCTTTGCAATCTTCTGTTAAACCCACTCACTGAGTTTTTCATTTTACTGCATTTTGCTGTGTATAATGCACTCCTGTATATAATGTACACCCATGTTTTGGACTCAAACTTTCAGGAAAAAAAATATTTTGTCTTAATTCAATTATTTATTTGTTTATATTTGGAAACAAAACTGATTATAGTATTCCAGGGTATTATTCTGCATACAAATATTATTATTGCTTTCTAGAGTGACACTTTTAATGCATAAGCAGAAATGAAAGAATATAAATTAAAAACATTTATGTAGATACAGAATTAGTATTACCCATAAGTAATGTGCATCCTTATTTTTCTCTCAAAAATTTGGCCAAAAAAGTGTGCATTATACATGGCAAAATATGGTAGTTATGTTTTAAGTGCTAGAATTTCCATTTGGTTCTTTTTTGAATCTCTGTTACTTTTTAAATACTTCCCAGGTCTTCAGTTTGACTTTTATCTCCCTAAACATTATAATTAAATTATTTTTGAAGTTTGTGTTGATAATTTCAGTATCTGAAGCTGTCATAGGTCTGTTTCCGTTATCTACTGTTTGTGCTGATTTGCATTTCCTGTTGTTTTATCTCCTTGCATGTCTGGTTTTCTCTGATTGTGTTTCTGATACTCCATTTGAAAAACTGTTTGAAAAATTATTTGAAGCCTAGGGTTAAGTTTATCTTAATGAGCATTTTCATTCTCTTCTGCCAGTCTTCAGTAGGCATTAACAATCTATCATCTTAATCTATCTCTGGGCTAAATGTGTTCTAAGTGACCCAGATTTCTCAGCAGCAGACAACCATCCACACGATGGCTGCTTTGCTTTCACTTCACTCTTATTTCTAGGATACAGACCTTCAGAGTTTCTGGGCAAAGGTTATGGGATGAGAGAAAAGTGGTATCATAGCTAAACTCCCACTTCTTCTGGTACCGTGAGGCTTTCAGAAACACCATTCAGCCTCTGAGACATCTCTTTGGATCGGCACATTCAGCAGTCACAGCAGCCCCAAGTGCCAGGCTTACTGCACTGGATTCCCGTGTCTTCCTAGATGTTAATCCTGTAACTCTTCATTACCTATTATTCCCTCTAACGCTTTCAAGAAGACTTTAATATATTTCTCAGGTTTTCTAATTACCCACAGTGAGAAATTAGATCCAAATTATCTACTTCATTATCACTGGAACTCTAACAGATTACTTGTTGGCATAGAAATGGGCCATAACATCTTACTTTAAAAAAAAAAACAAACTTCTTATGACCTCTTTTAGCTATTCTCTGTATTGCCTATTTTTCTACTCATCTTTATGTGAAAACTCTTTGAAAGAGTTTGTATTTTGACGTCTCCAATTCCTTACCTCCCATTTTTGAACCCACACAAATTTTGATTTTGTCTCCAACACTCCACCAAAACCTCTCTGATCAGAGCCCTAACAACTTCCATGTTGCCAAATTAAATGGTCCATTCTTAATCCTCATCTTCCTCAATCTGTCTGATGCACTTAATACATCCTCTTCACTTGGATTCTAGGAGATCATACTCTTGTGGTTTTCTTCCTAAGTATATATGTTTATCTACTGTGAGTCACTTTTGCTGAATCATTCTCTTCTTTCTAACCTCTAAATGTTAGCGTACGTTAGAGATCGGTCCTTGAACTGTTCTCTCCAGGTGATTTCGTCTGCCCCCTGGCTTTAATTCTAGCTGTTTAGTAATGAATTCTGCATTCGTACCACTAGTCCCAACCTCTCCCCTCAACTTTCTCCTTGACATCCCCATTTGTATGTCAGCGAGGCTTCTCAAACCTAACCTGTCCAAAACAAAATTACTGCTTCCCACCCTCTTCCTGTGCGTTCCTCATTTAAATGGCACACCCATTCACCTAGGTTTTCAAGCCCCAAAACTTGATATCATCCTTGACAACAAATATGTCCTAAATTCAATTACCTTTTGCCAATCTCTACAGAAGCCACCCTGATTGATTTGTGTGTGTCAATTAAGAATGGCTGGAGTTGCAAGTAACTCAACTGCAGTAGCTTATAGTATAAGCAAACTATAGGTCTGGGCCAAATCTGGTCTATCAACTATTTTGCTAAATGAAGTTTCATCGGAATACAACCATTCTCATTCTTTCACATACAATCTCCGGCTGCTTCTGTGGACAATAGCAGAGCTGAGTAGTTGTGACAGAGTGTCTCTGGCCCACCACCAAGCCTAAAAGATTTACTGTGTGACCCTTCACAGAAAAAGTCTGCTGACCCCTGTGTCCTTCGGGGGTCAGTATTACACTCACGTAAAGGACACCCAGAGTGTGCAGAGAAGGAGCAGCAGTGCCCTGACGACATCGTGAAGGGCACACGCTCTTTCTAGTTTTCGGTTCTTTCATTCTTGGCTTAGTGCCTCCTGGTCACTGACTGCTGCACCTCCAGGCACCAAGATAGGAAAAGGAATAGGTCACATAAAGAGAAAGGGAGGAAAAAAGCCATGTCAACCATGTCCGTCAACTTTCTTGTCAAGAAAACAGGTTTTCCCTAAGCTTTCTCAGCAGACTACCACTTCTATCTCATTAGCCACAACCATGTTACGTTGTCACCTTGACCTGCAAGGGCAGCTAGGAAATCGAGTATTGGGCTTTCCAGCTTCTGTAATAGAAAAAGAAAAGGGAAAAGAGACTAAGATTCAGTTCTGGGTGAGCCAGTAAGTGGTGTGTGCCACATGGAGCCATTGCTATTTCTCTCTTGGACTACCTACCAGGTCTCCTTGCTCGCACGTCTGCCTCTTTTTAGTTAACCAGTCATACCGAAACCAGGTGATCTTTCTCAAAAGTAAATCACATCACATCTCTGCTTTGCTCACAATCCTCCAATGGTTCCCAGTACTCTTCAAATCCAAAGCCATCAGGATCCAGCCCCGGGCACTCTCCAGACCTCTTCCTACCTCTCCCTTGCTGGTTCGCTCTTCCCCAGCCATGCCGGCCCCTGATGTTCTTTACATGCACACAGTCCAGCCTCGGGGCTTGTGATTGGCACTCTGCTCCTGAGTCCTCACACAGCTTGCTTCCTCACTCTGTCCTGGCCTCGAATCCAATGTTACCTTCGCAGAGGGGGCTTCCTTGCCATCTAAAAGAGCACCCTGATCACTTTCCTCTCCTAACCTCTTAGTTTTGTTCTTAGCACTCATTAGTACTTAACAATATCATTTATGTTTATTTGCTTAGTTGCATGTAGAATATCAGGCAAGAATTGTTTCATTGCTGTACTCCCAGGCCCTAACAGTGGGTCTGGGAACCGAGTAGGGCTAATTTTTGTTGAGTAAGTTCCCACTGTTGCTAGTTTGGTCTTCTCTACAAACTTGTTCTTATTGGCGTAACAAGGACACAGTATGATTTGAGAGTCTGAGCCTTAGCTTGTCCCACTTTGTCTCTGGGTAACCCCAAGGATGTCAATTCATTTCTCAGAGTCTTGGTTCCATCACCCGAAAACTGAGGGGAGAGGGGATGCTGCTCTCTAAGGCAGTTGAAGTCCTCCTCAATCCTGTGTTCTTGAAGAATATCAGCAAAAGGACACCCACCCACCCAGAGACGGGGCAGGGATTCCCTTGCTATTCTATATGCACCTCCTATGCCTAAGACATGGGCTGCTCTCTGCTCTCTTTTTCACTCTTGTGAGGCTGTCTCTTTCACAAAGATTTATTACATGGAATGGAAGCAAGGTAATGACTTCTTGCTCTTTCAAAGGACCTTTCATTCCCCTTTGATACAAACAGCAGAGCCATGACAGACGTTAAGCACTGGGCATATTTACTCATTCTTTCACAGTTGAGCTTTTTGTTGCTGCATTGTGTTTCGGGCTATTTTGCAGTCTCTCCCTGTTTTCATGCCCAGTCTTCTGACATATGCATACTGCTGGGCTGTAATTCTGAGAAAGGGCAGCACAGGAGAATAGGGAAGCCACTGAATTGCAGCAAGTGGAGACTGTGAGACCTCCACAGGTAACCAGAGAGGGAGAGAACTCGCGGCCACTCTGACTGTCGGGTCCGCCCCACTGAGGACAGCAGAGTGAGCAAAGCCTGGACTTGCAGGAACGCTGAGGCTCGAGCTGCCCGAAGAGGAAAAGTGAACTGCCTGCTGAGGGGACTGGCACCACTTCTCTCAGCGCCTTTCGTGGCAACCTTCTGGAAAACAGTGCAGCCATGATTGACAATTTTAGAACTGACTCAAATCAAAAGAGCAGGTGGAAAACTCTCCACATCCCTAGCTCATACTATTGATGATTGATAAATGGCTCAGGGGAGGCAGCTCCTTCGAGGACTGTTACCCTCAGCAACTGGCCAGAACATTTTCTTCTCTTCCAGGTATAAATAGGTTAAATTATTTGTCATGGTGCAATGTGTCATGGGATGACTTTTCTGCCATCACAAGTGGAGCAGACATCAACAAGGCTACTGAGATTTGATACCACGTTAGAGCTGGTCTGAAAGCCTCCATAGTCATGTATTTGTGACTCAGTTCACCTTGCACATTCGAGGCACAAATACAATGTACTCTATTTAAACTACTACACAGTGAACCACTGTTTTAATTATATCCTTCCTTCCTTCAATCAATACTTGCTGATCACTGTCATTAATAATTTCTGAGAACCTACAATGAGGTCTAATGCATCCCGGACTGTATTGAGTTTAAAATCAGCTTTGAAAACATTGATTTTTCCATAACAAAAAGAGCATTCTTTTAGAATAAAGGAAAATACTATATTCTCAGAAACACGCATCGTACATTGCCACACAAGTACAATATATCTCCTTGATTAAGCCTGCCTTGTAGTGAATCCTTTCTCTGTATCAAGGATATTTGTCAACCACTGTCTCGCTGTTTCCAAGTCAAAATTAATATTTCCGTACCAATGGACCCCTTCATCCTGGTGATATTTTCCAACATGTGGGTAGCAAACAGAATCTAAGCATATCCAAGGCAAGCATCTTATATTCTTTCTGCAAAGCACAAAGAAGTCTGATCACAAAATTGTTAAAGCTGGCAGGAACCCTACAGTCACTCTCCAGATGATTAACAAACATTATGAATGACTTACTCTACGTAACCAGCCAATGTGTGGTTCAAGTAGGGCTCTTCTTTATACCCACTTTTCTGGCATTTTCACCCTATTGTTTTTTAATTTAACACAGAAGAAATAGTTTTTCAAAGTTTGGATGAACATAAATGTGACATTAAAAATACTACCTTAAACTTTTTGTAGGGATAAATCTACAACTTAATGTATTTGAATTCTCATTGGGAGACTGTATTCAAAACCACCCAACAATAACCTATTCCTCTATGGACATTCCATACTTTTCTGGGGAACATAACTTACCTCCAGTAGTTAAAATAACCAAAAATTTGTCACCAGACATTCACACTACTGATTTACATTAAAGTTGTCGAGAACTTAAGTTTCTAAAATGTAAATTAGAAAAGCAAAGTTCTTTTTATGTGATTTGCTATTTGCATGTATATATCAGATATACGTATATCTGCAAACCATATAGAGTTATCTGCAAATCTTGCAGTAAGAAGAAGGACAATAGTGCCTCCTGGGACCGGATCGTGAACGTAGCCTTAAAATACATGGATGATGCATGTTGGTTCATGAACAGAGAGAAAAATTCCCTGTCTAGTCAGAATTGGGGTTTTAGAAGATTTCTACATTTTTAATTTAACATAAACAATTATTAGTAATGCTAAAGCTTTTGAAAGGAGAAGATATAACAGAAAGTACTCTTCAACAAGCACATCATCCCTGTTTGGGCAGAAGCCCAGAATTTAGAAGGTACAGTCTTCATACACCTGTGCTGACTTTCAAAACATGAGACTCTCAAACCCTAGGGCTTCTATTTCTGGACAAGTAAGAGGAACCAGCTACAACTTCTAATTCTAGGTGGACAGAGGAAGACAAGCACATTGAGTATATCTTTCCTCAAACTCAAAACAGGTCATCTTGTGTCTGCGATAGCTTGGGAGACAAGCTCATTCGTCTGCATGCAGCAAATTCAAATAATTCAAGTCTGCAGTAAACGAGGCTCATTTTGTCAGGCTCTTAAATGGGCTTTTAAAAAGTGTTTGATCTCCAACTCCTGCACGCACCCTGCACTCCTTCTCCCTCATGAATCACTCTTCGCTACAACACTCTCCTTTCCACAGCACTTCAGGCCCATGCAAGCTTCTGCTCTACTTTCATTCAAGGCCAGAACTCACAAACAGGTTTCTTACATCCTGCTCTGTAATCCTTTCCTCATTTTACACAACTGTCAGGCGCAAGAGGGGCCAATGTGGTGGGAAGCAGCCATGGTAGTAGGTGTACTGATACCAGATGTCAGCGTCCTTGTTCCAACCGTGACACCCCTTTTCAATACACAGACTTCTCACCATGCTGAAACGTTCATTATGCCATTCAGAAGTAGAGGTCTCGTGTGACAATTTGATGTAAAGCGCCTCCCTGATTATAAAGAGAAAATCAGCCACTTATTCTGCTGGGATTGTTCCTAAGACTGACAGACATGCTCAGTAAGGAGCGGAGAGCTTGCACCTGGTCAGGAAACGGCAAGATGAGACAACAGTTCCTCTGTTGCTAATAATTATGCCTTGGGTTTAATCACCAACTTCATGCCTGGCAAAATGGAAGCCGAAGACTGGGGAAATGATGAAGCAATAGGTATTTAAATCATGGAACATTTTTCGTTCAATTAGTATGGTGATGAGGCGCTCCATTTGTTAGGGTTTCTAGCTGATGCTGACAGTATTTTAAATTAAGGTTAGTTGAAATGACGGCAGCAGAGTCTGAGAGTGACACACTACAATGAATATGTCAGCTCTCCATAGGCTGGAGACAGACTTTTGATGTCTTGAATCACAGCTCAGAAAGCTGAGACTGAATAAGAGAAAGTAATTTACAGCCTAACCGGTGCTCATAATAGTTCCTCTTCCTTTTAGCTAATGCAGGGAGTGGGGTTAGGCAAACACAGACAGCCCGGAGGAAGGAAGCAATGGCTATCATCTGTAGATCCATTTGCATATCGTTAATCAATTTAGGCAGCTGGCTGGTCTTGGTCTATTACTTAAAATACTGCGCTGACCCGGCCCAGTTTATATTCATCTAATTGCTCCACTGTGCAGAGACTGCAGCAGGAAGTGATAACGACGCTGCTCGGGCTTTGAAGCTGGCGACTCTAGATTATTTTTTCTCCCAATGACACTCAATCACATCTCTCCCTGGGAGGCTGCTTCTTGATATCATATTTTTAGTTAAAATGGCTCATGAAATGCTCTTTCCATTTTCCTCCTGTCCTTTCCCATCATTTGCAAAACCCCATTCATTCTAAGAATCACTAATTTTCATTAAGTTTCTATAAAGGCATGTGAAATTGCTGCAAGGAGCTCTTCTGTTTTGATGCCCACCCCGTCATGAATATTGATGGTGGAATAGGCTCTTCCCAGCAACTCAGAAAAAAACTTGAGAGGCAGGTTCTATCCAGATGCCTGTGTTACTGCTGCAAAGTGGCAACAGGAAAGAAGTTTAATTAATTGAACAATGGGAACTAGCTATTTGGTTTATCATCTCAAGGCAGAAGATGAGACGACAAGAATAACTTGCTGCATGGAGATAAAAGAGCCAGTAGCAGCGCCTCTTAATTAGTCACGCACGTGCGACGCAGCCTTTAACTGCCGGCGTACTCTCCCTAGCCCAGTGGGCGCACGGGGGTGCCCTCCCTGGTGTAGCTATTGGCGTGGGCTGAGACAACGCTGAAGAGTAATTTGAACATTAGCCCAAGCACTTGGTGGTTGTACATTATGTATCACTCTGTTCTCACTCCCACGCACGAGTAAAGCGCTAGCCTGCAGAACACGAAGGTTCCGCTATAACCCGTCCCAACGTTAGATGACTTTATCCTTTTTTGGAAGTTAATATGTATTAAGTTCACGAAGGGCCTCATACTGTGCTATGTGCCTCAGGGGCATTCCCTCACTTGCTCCTCCAAATAAGCCTCGGAAGCAGGTGCTGTTTTCACCCCATTTACAGATGAGGCCACTGAGGCCTAGAGAGAGCAATTTAACCCCAAAACTATAAGCTTTGAATGCAATATTATTGTTTTTATGACAAAACAATGTGCTTATTATTTAAAAGTCAATCAAGATTGTAATAGATACAATCTTGATACAGAAAAACTCAAAACAGCAAACTAATCTCCACCACTCAGAAAAAACTATTCCTATTGGATGAACGTGATGCCAGGCACCGCCCTCCACACACACGCCCAAATCTGGAGCTGGACAGACCCACAGTTCTGAGACTTTTTAAATGCGATTGTTTCTGAAGTAAACTGTAATAAATTACATTTTACTTAATTCTAATGATAAAAAAGAATGAAATTTCTGCAGACATTATTTTCTAAACAAGTTCCCTAGGGTTAAATAAATAAGATTATTAAAATATTCAGAGATTGGAGTTTATTTATATACGTTTTACTTTATATATCCGTTTCAGACAGTACTAATTCTCTGCTATGAAAGGGGAGGAAAGTAGCACTTATTCTCACCTTGCAGTTTTTATTTGTTATCATTTCTTTTTAATCCATCAAGATTTTTAATATTTACATTCTATCCCACATTCCTAATTCCCAGGATTTAGACGTAACTCCATGACTTCAGGATCTGCAGTTTTGGCTCTAAGTCTGAATGGATTTACTGCTCACCTTCTCTTTAATACACGGCTCCTTCATTCCTGAGTACTTTTGTTTAGATTCACGTCTTGATTGGCTGGCGTTGACAACCAAATTTCTGAAGGGCTCAGAAATGCTGAATTCTCAAACTCGCATGTGCTTGGAACTCTCTGCCTGCTGCCCTTATACACACACAAACACTTGGCTGGACGTAGTATTTCAGAGTCATAGCTTTCCCCCCAGAATTCTGCAGACATTGCCACGTTCTCTCCTGATACTGTGTTTACGGGGAAGTGTGAGGCTGACCTGATTTTCTCCCTTTTATGTGACATGTTTTTCAGGTTTGATGCCTAAGGAATTCTTCCTTTATTCTTACTCTAATAACCTAACACAGATGCCTCCATGTTGAATAATCTCCATGAATTTGTCCTGAAGAAAAAAAGGACATTATCTTATTCTGCACATCCAGTTCTTTGTGTATTTCAGGGATTTTTTTTTAATCAGATCGAACCCTCAAAAAGACATCCGTGAGATGGGTAAGAGGAGGATGCTTTCATAATATTATTTAAATGGCTATTTAGGTAGGTTTTTCCCCCAAATAAAAGTCTCCCCACCCCCATAACCTTCTAACTAGAAAACCATTCAACTTTATCCAAAACTCCATCTCGTTCAGTTGTTTCCCTAGTGCTTAGCAGTGTCTGGCCCACAGCGGACAGTCCACAAAACTCTGGTGAAAGTGGAACAGGGAATCTGCTGTGGGGAGGGCGGGAGAGTGGCCTGGACTGAGGAATGGGTCCTGGAAGGCGAGCCAAAGGGCTCTCCTGTATCAACTTCACTCTCTTGTCCTGCTCTGTCTAAAGCAGTAATTCTCTAAACAGTCCTATTTTATTTAATACACTCGAGAGAACCACTAGTGGGGTGAACCACTGCCAGTGAGGCAGTATGCCTACATTTCAGTGTGGGGGGTGCTGATTAAAAGGTTAAAAATACTGCACGGGGCAAGAAGAATTCAAATTCTTCATCTTGTACACTGATCTCTGAACTGGTTTCCGCCTTGAGCATCCCCCCTATTCAATCAATCTTCTCCACTGCCCCCAAAGTAATTTTTCTAAAAGAAATAATAATGGGGATAGTCTGAAGTCTTAGACTTTAGTATTTCCCTACTGCCTTCCCCTCAGAAAGAAGCCAAGAAATACAAGTTCTTTGGTTTAAGATGCTCTCAAATTCTTCTTTTTTAAAAAAAAACTTATTTATTTATTTATTTATTTATTTATTTATTTATTTATTTATTTAAGAGAGAGTGAAAGGGAGGGAGACAGAGAGTGAAAGAAACACAGATGTGAAAGAGAAACATAATTCAGTTGCACCTCTCTTGGGAACTGAACTCGCAACCCAGGCATGTGCCCTGATTGGGAATCAAACCAGCAACCTTTCACTTTGCAGGGTGACACCCAACCAACTGAGCCTTACTGGTCAGGTCTCTCAAATTCTTTAATCTGAGACACTAATCTCCTAACCTGTCTTCCTGCTTTAAGTATCTGTACAAGTACAAAGTAGACACAGTTCCTGTCAATGGTAAGTACAAAGTAAATGTCAGTTCCTGACCTTGCCCCATCTTGGTACATGCACCAATTGCTATCTGGCCATGTTGTGTTGGAGTTAATTCTTAGTATGTTTGTCTCCTTCTAGTCTGGGAGACGCTCTGGACAAGAACAATAAATGTTGGGTCAAACTGAATTCTAGGAGCCAGTGTTCCAGAAAGATACCACTCCTATTTATACCCTCTTCGTGTCCACCTTCTCTCCAATCTTCGTCAATCTGAAGTGTGCAGCAGCAATGATGAGATCTGTATATAGCAGAGAAAACTTCTTATACTGTACAAAACCTCAGAACTTCCTATGGGGGGGACCTGGGCTTGACTCCTGGTTCTGTATTGAGTGAGCCAAGAGAACTTCTTTTCTTTCTGGGTCTGATTCCTTACATGTCCTTCTCACTTTTGCCCCTGGGGGTGACGCTGGAGGTGATCTCCCCCCAATGTGTGGTAATGGTCTCCAGAACAGCTCTGCACCTTCTAGGGGCCCCTGTCCCATGCCCTCAGCCATCCCCTCACTCTCCCCAGGTCACTGAACCTCCCCTTCCCCCTCTATCTTCAGTAGCTGACTTTGACCTTGCCTTCTTTACAGTGAGCAGAGAGGTCCCTCATAAATACTGCCCCCTCTTCCTGGGGTAGATTGTCTGTAAGGATGGCCACCAACAGTCCCTCCCATTCCCATACATGCATGTTGCTTCTCCCACTGAAGGTGTAGTCTGTTTCCTTCCCATTGAATCAATGGAGGCTTATGACTCACCTTAGCCAACAGAAAAATGGCAGAAGTCATGTTGTGTGACTTCTGGCTCTAGACCTTCAGGGGTCTTGCAGCTTTCGTTTTTCCTTCCACAGATCCAGCCACCCTGGAAGTGTAATGAAGTCTGGACTAGACAGCTGAATGGCAAAGAGCTCACGGGGACAGAGAAAGAGAAAGAGGTTGAGAGAGAGAGAGAACTTCAGCTGGACTCTAGTCATTCCAGCCACTCCGTATGAGGCACCAAGCATGCAGGCAAAGTCACCCTGCATCTTCCAGGCCCACCAAAGCTCCCAGTGTCTGTGTACTTCTAGTCCCTCTTCCACTTCCATTCATTCCCACGCTACCTCCAGAGTTGTCTTCCCAAACACAAACCTGAGCCTACTCTCAATCCACAGCATAATGTCCAATGTCCTCCCCAACCTCACCCCATGTTCTTCTCTTGTGTTACCTCTAGTCATTCTTAAGCACCGGTGACCAGATCACTCACCATCTCCTGCCGGAGCTGTGGGGTAGATTCAGGTCTCCGTGCCTTTGTACGTGCTGCTGTCTCTTTCCAAACTGCCCTACTCTCACCAGAAAACATTTAAACATCCTGCAGGCTCAGTTCAAAACTCACTTCCCCTGCAAAGCCTTCTTACCCTCCCAAGCAGTACTGCATGCTTCTGCACTCATACGTTTTATATACCACTCAATTTCTATATACACATTTTTATACATTTCTTGTCAGATCTCAGTTTCAACTGTGTACCTTATTCAATCCCGTCCTCACCCCTAACACCTAGCACAATTTCTGATATGCTTACTGAATGCAGAAAAACATATTCTTCTTACATCCCTAACTTGCTGGAGGAATACGGTGTCTACAAATCTCAGTGCTTATCTTTTCCTCATAATAGGAAGCATCATACTTCTTAATAATAATCTTTCTCAAAAATGTTTTGTTTCTTCAGAAAGAGATATTTCAAATCCCAAGACCATTCCCTATAGCAAATGTCTAACACACCATTTGTGAAGCAGACATAAACACATTATATCTGCTGGATTTTCTGGCCTAAGTTCCACCGTGTGGCACAGACTTCCTGCTTCTTCCATTTGTTCTTGTGACAGCCACAGCAGGAAGCAGCCTTGTGTGCCTTTAGGGCTTGCTCTGCACTTCCATCTTTGTCTGTGAGGCTATGCCTACCCAGTACAGTGCACGGCAGTGACTTTAAGAAACCCGAAAGCTTTCTGAGCCTTCTGTGTTTCTCTTGCTCTGAAAGACACTTTCATTTAAAATTATACCAGAAAATTCAAAGATTCAAACACACTCAGAATTCATTAATGAGGTGCATGACACACCATGCTGCTGCACTGCTTTTTCAAAAGCAAGGGGATGCCCTTGCTTTTGACGGATTACCATTTAGTGACATTACCAGCTCAGGTACACTGAAGGATCACCAAATAAGTGTTTAACGGCACAAAGTCAGACAATCCTCTTACAACATGGTACAGCTCCACTGGCAAGCACAGCAGGGCTGTCAAAGGATACTCCCTAAAAGGCTCAGTTACCCTATAGTCAGGACAGCAGCATAGAGCAGAGCAGGGAGTGGCCGAGGAGATTTCAAGAGTGCCTGCCAGGTTGCTCTTCACTGGTGGATGAGGAATCATGTTATCTGTCTTTGTATGCAAAGCTAGTACTTTATCTTTGAAAGTCCAACAGAGACTACCCTGCTGAATTTTTATTGTCTATTCATTATCTGATTCCTTGAAGGCTTATCCTGTCATTGACAGTCTTTGCTCTGGAGTCTAGCACAAGCCCAGAAGATGCTAGTGAGTAAATGAGTAAACATATTTCAGAATGCTTGCTCTTTCAGTGCTAAACCTGTACAATCTGCACTGGGAAGAGAATAAGCCTCTTCCACTACTGAGAGAACCAAATCATTGACCACTGAATCCAAAGGAACTTTCCCATTAGCTTAACAAATGCATAAATTAGCACACTGAGGATAGAGCCACATTAGCTTTCCGCAGGCGGTAGGGTAGTACTTTGGAGAAAAAGCACAGGCTTTAAAAAAAGACTTGAAAGTAAACCCCAATATGTCACCTTAGGGGAGGTCACTAAAAGCTCTGTGACTCAGTTTCATTATATGCAAAAGAAGCATGTTAATAATAACTACCTCCTTGGGTCACTGTGGAAATTAATGCAAAACACATAGCCTAGGATCTCGCATATCATAAGCACTTGATAAATGCAATATTTGACTACTGCCATAAGAATGGGGGAAAATATATACAGAAAAAAATAGAAAACTCAGTATAAATAAAAAGCATTAAAGTAGAAGAAAAATTCCAAATATATTATTAATCAACAATGAAATGAGTTTCACTTTCAGCTAAGATGGAATGACAGGGACCAGATTTAGTCTTGCATCTGAAACAACAAAAAAAACTGGACAAAATGAAAGAATCAGTGGTTTTTAAGACACCAATTATCTGGTAACGAAAGAGAGCAGTGTCTGAGAGATGGGAAACATGAGGTGAACTACAGGATTTCCCAGCTTCCTGCCTTGAGAGAGTTGCCAGGCAGTGGCAGCTGGAGCCTGATGGATTCCTTGAGTTTAGGAAGAAGAATCAAGAGATAGGGGAAATAAAGGCAGCCAGCGTTTGTGGGATAGAGTACAGGAGAGGGGATGCACAGGGATCTGCAGAGGGTCCTCTTTGAGCTTCAGGAGAACACTGATCAGTGTGTGCTACTGCCCCTAAACTGGGGGCATAAAACCACCCCACAGGATTAGAGCAACACTCAGAGTTCACGCTGGGCAGCAGCACCTATTCCCACCCGCCAAACTTGAAAACCTTGTAATTCACAGGGAACTGGAAAGAGTACTCAGCAGAGTCATGACTCAATCATGGGCAAAATCAGCCTGAGACTAAATGCTATCCCACTTAAAAATCTTAAAAACAAGGCTCAAAAGGATAAAATAGTTTCCAACTAAACTGCATGCCAGAACACAAAACAGAACATCTGCATCCAATGGAGAATGATTAGACATGCAAAGACATAGGAAAATAGAACTGTAATATGGAGAAAACTCTATCAAAGTAGACCCAGAACTGACCGTAATCTTAGAATTAGCAGACGATGATAGTCAACAAGTTTTTGTAACTACTCAACATATTAAAATGTTAGAGACATAGAAAATATAAGAAAAGCCTAAGGAGAACATCTTGAGATGAAAATTTCAATATCTGAGATGAAAAAATATACTAGATTAAATTAACAGCAGGTTAAACATTGTAAAATAAAAGGTTAGTGAACTTGAAGACAGAGCAATAGAAGCTATTCAAAATAAAATACACAGAGAAATACATTTTAACAAATGAGAAGAGTGCTGGTGATCTGGGGAAAAATTTCAAGAAACCTAATAGGAAGAGAGTAAAAAAATACATTCAAATAAATGATGGTTCAATTTTTTTCAAATTTGATGAAAACTATAAAATCCAAGGATCTCAATAAACCTCAAGCATAAGAAATATTTGAAGAAAATTCCACACCCTAATCAAATTGCTCAAAAACAGAGGAGAGGAGAAGTTTTAGCCCAATAAAAGCAGGTACACTGTGAACAGAGGAACAAAAATAAGGATGACAGCATATTTCTCTTCAGAAACAATAAGAATGAGAAGATATTGGAGCAACATCTTTAAAATACTAAAAAAAAAAAATACTGCAAACACTCCGTACTCAAGAATATCACTTAAAATCGAGGCCCTGGTCAGGTTGCTCAGTTGGTCAGTGTCAGCCCAACGCTCGAAAGTTGCAGGTTCCATCTCTGCTCAGGGCATGCACAAAGAAGCAACCAATGCATGCATAAATGGATGGAACAGGAAATGGATGTCTCTCTCTCTCTTTCTCTCTCTCTCTCTCCTGCTCTCTCTAAAATCAATTTTAAAAAACAAAGAAGACAAAAACTGAAGGCAAAATAAAGACTTTTTCAGACATACGAAGTGTGAAAGAATTCATCTTCAGCAGACCTGCACTACAAGAAATATTAAAGGAAGCCCTTTAGAGAGAAGGAAAATAATAAAGACAAGGACAATAGGAACGAAAGATTACACAGAGGATAAATAAAGACAAAAGACAGTACTTTTGAAAAGATTGATAGAACAGACAACTCCAGGCAAAATAAATAAGAAAATAAAAACGACAGAAGCAATAGCAGACATGAAGAGATGCTACAGATAATTACAAGCTTATGAAAGAAAATTATAAATACCTTTTTGCCAATAAATTTGAAAATAGGTGAAATAGACAAATTCTTAGAATGCATCTTACTAAATTTGACCCAAGAAGAAAAAGAAAACTTAAGTAATTGTACAGCTATAAAAATAATTAAATCAATAGTTTCATTTCTTCCCACAAATATCAGGACAGTGATGATCTCTGCATCTGGGGGAAGTAGGGAGTGGGTGAGGGGCATACACAAAGAACTTCATAGGTGTTGCTAATCTCCTATTTCTTTTTTTTTCCTGGTCAAAAGGCATTTATTTATTTCTTTTAATTTAAATATTTATTTTTCAATTAAATTAACATATTAGTTTCAAGTGTACAACCCAGTGATTAGATATTGTATAACTTACTAATTACCCCAATAAATCTAGTTCCCATCTGACATCATACCTAGGTATCGCACTATTACTGACCCCATTCCCTATGCTATACTTTACATCACCATGACTATTGTGTGACTACGAATTCGTACTTAATACCTTCACCTTTTTCACCTATCACCTGCAATCCCTGTCCCTCCTGGCAACCAGTAGAATGTTTTCTGTGTCTATGAGTTACTGTCCTATTTCCCAAGCCGGTGTAAACAACAGGAATGTGCTTTTTACCCTTCTCTGTATTTAGCAAATACGTTAGACACATTATGTAGTTCATATTGTGTATTTCTGTTTTGTTATTGCTGACCTTCATTTCTACTTAATTACAGCGATCATTGAAGAGAAGAAACCAAAGAATTTTACACAAATGTTTTACACAAGGGTAAACACACATATCTACTTCACAATAGCAAAACAAACTTTAAAGCACAAAACTTTAAGAATTATTAAAGAATGAGACAATGAACCCAAGTCAGAAATAACAGAAGCAACAAAAACACACATTTCATAAAGCTTCAGTAGGCCTTGTCTTCCAACCTACTGGTTAAGGCCTGTTTTCAGAAATCCTACCTTCCTTGCCAAACAGAAACATTCAATTTGGCTGTACCTAATGTATTATACACTCATGTAACAGAATATTACTCTTTCAAAATAATGTAATCAATACATCACACACACACATTTCTAAATAACATGTGTGTTAAGTCAAAAGTAGTGTTCTAAATCTACCTTTCTATAAACCAAGATAATCTAATACATATGGTAACCCAGGGCTCTCCCCAAGACAGATTTCAGTATTAGAAGTATTAGAAAGGACTCATATGAAAAATTTACCACACAAAGGGCTGTCTTTGAAACTGAAACTACAATATAATCAGAACAGTTTTACACGTAATTACACACAAGTTTTCATGGATGATTCCCCAGGAACATTTCTGCATTTTGATGTTAATGCTTTGGGTTGGCCTAAACATTCATTTGTGTTTTTCCATATGATGGTTCTAGTAGTACTTAGTTGTCTTTAACTTATTTGAAACAATTTTGTTAGATTGTAGTGTGACAGCTGTCATAGTGTGCATTTAAAAAGAACTTATCAAACTTGGTAAATTTTTGTGTAGCCATTTTAATATTAAAGATGGTAGAAAATATGCATTTTCAGCATGTTATGCTTTATTATTTCAATAAAGGTAAAAATGCAACTGAAACTCAAAAAAAGATTTGTGCAGTTTATAGAGAAGGTGCTATGACCAATCAAACAGTCAAAAGTGGTTTGCAAAGTTATGTGCTGGAGATTTCTCTCTGGACGATGCTCCACGGTCATGTAGACCAGTTGAAGTAGATAACGATCAAATTGAGACATTAACTGAGAACAATCAATGTTATACTACACAACAGATAGCTGACATACTCAAAATATCCAAATCAATAAAGTTATTGGTAAAAATAAAAAATGCATCTTTTATTTTGTGGAGAAAACCATAGAAACTTTTTGGCCAACCCAATAGTATTAGAAAACACCAATAAGTTTAACAGTCAAGAATATTTAGTGAGATCCTTACTATATTCAAATTAAAAAATAGATATTAGTCTCCTAAAAGTATTAAAACAAATAACATACATATGAGTGTTTCTGAGCTCTGTATCCAGAAGTAGAATTACTGAGACAAAACTACTATGTTTCCAACTTGACTAGATTTTGTTGAATTGCTCTCTGAAGTGTTTTTACCTATTTAAGCTATCATTGAAATGCATGAAGGTTTCTATTTCCTCCTGTCTTCAAAATAGTTTGTCAGAGTATAAAATGTTCGCCACTCTGATAAGCATGAAATATTTCTATGTTTATTTTATTTGGCTTTCCAGATTTTCAGTAAGTTATATTTTCACATTCTCACTATCCATATACAGTAGATGTGTGTGTATGTGCTGCTGGTTCTCATTATTGAATCTATTTATAACTGTAAATACACTGTAGGCAATGGGACTTCTGGACACAATGGTGGCATAGGTAAACAGGCTTTGCCTCTATGTACAACCACAGCAAAAATTACAACTAGACTACCAAACAAATATCACCCAGATTCATCAGAAAATCAAGCCACACGGAAGTCAGACAACCAAGGATTTAAAGAAGCCACATTCACCCACATGGGTAGGAGAGGCAGAGATGCAGGGAGATGTGGAGATTTGCAGAGAGGCAGAAGAATGGGTGGTTCCACATTCACACATTGTGGATAAAAATTAGGAGGAACACCTCAGGAATGAGTGATCCCAGACTCAGACTAGACCACCCAGCCCACGGTTCCAGCACCAGGAAGAAAGGTCCCCATAACTTTTGGCTATAGAAACCAGTGGGGGTTGGGGTGGTGGAAGAAACTGTGGGACTCTCAAAAGATTCCTCCTAAAGGGCCCACAATGGATTTAGGACTCATGCAGACCCACCCCTTCTGGGATTCAACACCAAGACAACCGCTGGAAGGCCACAAGTGGCATACGGGGAGGAAGTAAAGGGACTGGCAAGGGAGTGCCAGGAGACAGCTTCCTCCCAGGCAATCTCCAAAGGCCAGGCAGTGGCACTGCCCCCTCTCTGAGCCTTCCCACACACAGAACCACAAAGCAGTGAAGCTAGTTGTCCCACCCTGGCAACTACCTAAGGCTCTGCTCCACACAATTTATAGGCACCTTTCCTACAACAGGCCACACTATTAAGACAGTGGTCAAAGCAGCTCTACCTAATACACAGGAACAAACACAGGGAGGCTGCCAAACTGAGGAGACAAAGAAGTACAGCCCAAATGAAAGAACAGAACAGAACAGAACCCCAGAAAAAGAACTAAATGAAATGTAGATAGCCAACCTATCAGATGCAGAGTTCAAAACACTGGTGATCAGGATGCTCAAAGAAATCAGTGGGTACTGCAGCAACATAAAGGAAGAAATGAAGGTCACAGTAAGTGAAATAAAGAAAAATCTACAGGGAACCAACAGTGAAGGTGAGGAAGCTGGGATTCAAATCAATGATTCGGAACATTAGGAAGAAATAAACATTCAACCAGAACAGAAAGAAGAAACAAGAATTAAAAAAAAAAAATGAAGGTAGTGTAAGAAGACTCTGGAACATCTCCAAATGTGCCAACATTCAAATCATAGGGGTGCCAGAAGGAGAGCAAGAGAAGAGCAAGAAACTGAAAACTTATTTGGAAAGTAATGAAAGAAAACTTCCCTAATTTGGTGAAGGAAATAGAATGCAAGTCCAGGAAGCACAGTGTCCCAAACAAGTTGGACCCAAAGAGAACCACACCAAGTCACATCATAATTAAAATTCCAAAGGTTAAAGATAAAGAGAGAATCTTAAAAGCAGCAAGAAAAAAGCAGAGACTTGCCTACAAAGAAGTTCCCATAAGACTGTCAGCTGATTCCTCAAAAGAAACTTTTCAGGCTAGAAGGGACTGGCAAGATGTGTTCAAAGTGATGAAAAGCAAGAACCTGCATGGAAGATGACTCTGTCCAGCAAAGCTATCATTTAGAATGGAAGGGCAGATAAAGTGCTTCCCACATAAGGTCAAGTTAAAGGATTTCATTATCACCAAGCCATTATTACATGAAATGTTAAAGGGACTTATTTCAGAGAACGGAGATCAAATCTATAAATGTCAAAATGGTAACAAGTACACAACTATCTACAACTGAATGTAAGAAAACAAACTAAGCAAACAAGCAAAACAGAAACAGAATGATAAATATGGAGATCATCTGGAGGATTATCAGCTGGAAGGGAGAAGAGGGTGAATTGGGGAAAAAGTGCAGGGATTAAGAAGTACAAATTGTTAGGTACAGAACAGAGGGGGATGTTAAGAATAGTGCAGAAAATGGAGTAGCCAAAGAACTTATATGCATGACTCATAGACATGAACTAAGGGAGCAGATTACTGGGGGTCATAGAGGTACTGGGGGATGAGGGGGGAAAATTGGGACAACTGTAATAGCATAATCTGGCACAAATAATGCCTCTTCCTTATATATCCTTACATATCCTTTAAGATTTTACCACAAAATCTTTTATTACAAAATCATAAACATGTAATTCTACAACATAACAACATCACACTCCAGCACACCACATGGCTTTTTAAGTGAAATGTTCAAATTAAAACTATATATTATTACACCCATATTGTTATTCTGCCAACCACACTCCAGTAGGCGTTACTTCTGCTGAATTCTGTATATTAAAAAAATATATACTGCAAACACTAAACTACCAAATATTGAACCATTACTACTAAGGAAAATACAGGGTGAGGTTCCTGCACACCTCTCGTCACAACATTTTCATCACCAGTCAATACGTAACTTGGTATTGAATGTATTTCTGTTTAAAGACACCTTGTTTAATATATGTTGTTAACTTATTGACATTGAATTGGCAGCCAACTACACTACCACATGTCCAAATATTCCAAAAGGTAGAGAGATCACAGCCTTCTTGCACTTAGGAACACTAGACCGCATGCCAGCTACCAATTTAAACATGAAATCACACGTGAAGTACAAAAATGCAAAATGTGTGGCACTAAATAGACCATGAAAAGGATACTCATTGACATCATGAGAAATGTAACAAGAAGGCAGAACACCGCCTCTTCCAACGTGAGCTGAGACGACCTGCACTTGGCGATGCCAGCCCCTTGGCTGCCCGGCAGTCCTCCTTCAGTGCCCACGACAGCACCGTGAGCACCGATGCGGGAGGCAACAAGTAAGTTTTAGCAAGGAGGCGACTTTGCAAATGTAGCATTGTGAATAATGGGGGTATCTGTGCTCATATAGTATTGCATAACCACTTGCCAGCTTTCCTGTCGTAGTGTTTATGTTTTCTAAATTCGTACCGATTCTTTTTCTGAGCCCGCCGGATGTCGGTTAAGATTGCATCTGAAACTGTGGATCAATTTAGGGATGACTGATGCCTAAACAATTCTGAGTCTTCTGGCTTATAAACAAAGTATCTCTTCTCTTATTTGGTTCTACTTTAATTTCCCTCAGCAATATTTTCTATTTTTCATTGTCTATATCTTACATATCCTTTAAAAGATTTACATCTAAGTATTCGGTATTTTTTGATGCCACTGTAAATGGTATTGGGTTTTTTTAAGTTAAATTTCAGATGGTTTATTGCAGTATGTAAACCAATAATTAATTTTTGTAGTCTACAACTTGAGAAACTCACTTATTCTTAGTCCTCGTAGCTTTTCCGTAGATTCCATAGCATTTCTTCATCAACAACCATGTCTCTGAATAAAGGAAGACTTAATTCCTCCTTTACGACATACTTCTTTACTCCTTCTCTCACCCGGCTGCGCTGGCTAGAACCACCAGCACCACACTGAATGTAAGTGGGAAGAACAAATACACTTGTATTGGCCCTGATCTTTAGCAGCAAGCATTTGGTCTTTCATCAATCACCCACCATTCTGTCTTACTAGTTCAGGAAACTACAGGAAGTCCTCAGTGTCAGTAATAGGTTCTATGACTATAAGCACAACCACCGCATAATGAAACCAATTTACCACAGGCTAATTAATGTAAACAAGAGTTAAGTTCCTAGGCATGTCATCAACATTGTAACACCAGGATATTGAATGAAAGGGCATTATTTGAGAACCTGCTGTATTCATTTTCCACATTCTTTTCTCCTCGATGATTGGGTAAATGGTTTTGAGCAGTTATCTGCTGAGTGCGAGGCTATGCCAGATGTTGTGGGTACAGCTCGGAGCAGGGCTGGCAGGCCTGCCGTCCTCGCCAGTGTGCAGCTGCAGGGATGCAACATACCGTGGGCTGTGTTAGGCAAGGGCTGCTGTATGGGGCACCGAGAAGGCTCCTGGAGACCTCCAAGGTTTCCAAGAGTAAGTGGTTAAGTATGGTGAGACAGAAATAATGCAAAGAAGCTGGCCAGGGGAAGAGCCTGAGAGAAGAGGGCAGCGGGCAGAGCATATACCACGATGAGCCCAGAGACGTCCAAGGCGTTCTCCAGGAGAACCACGTGAAGCCTGAAAGGGCTGCAGCACGGAGAGCTGAAGGTGAGCGGGGACCCAGGGAGGGAAGCGGGGTCAGGCCTTATAAACCTTGGTGAGAAACATGGATTTTTAAAACTACTATACCATATATTCGTACTTATAATATATAGTCTATTTCTTCATTTCTATGAAATCCTTGGTTTTTTAAAAAATTTCAATGTAAGAGGATAAATATTTGAATTTGACGTTGTTCTAGCCTTCTAGAATATTTTCAATTCTCCTTGTTTAGGTTCTTGGAGTCTGTACCACGCTGGGACTCAAAGCAAGCATTTGGAAGATGCAGGATTTCATCCCAGAATTTGTCCTCTCTGCGCCTCCAGAAAGAGATGGCCTTCCTTGGGGTTCCTCTAAGAATCTGCAGGCATAACCTTCCCCACCCATGGAAAGGTGACAAAGAAACTTGGAGGATTTCTAGCCATTAATTCAGTTTCACTGGTTTCAGCTTATTTTCATCCACCTGGAGATTCCTCAGGGCCAAGTCTGGGTTTCTAACAATTTCTCACACAAGAGAGAGTTGAAGTAAAAGCTGTGAGGGGGAATTCGACTGTTGACAGGGGAGTGCTTCCAGTGTGGGTGTTGGCAATGAACTATCCACTCAAGGTTTATGAGGCAATGATGAGACAGCTTGAAAGCAGCAAATCTCTGAGACATGACAGTTCAGTCCCAAAGCCCGTTAACAGAGGTCAGCTCATCCCACACATCAGCAGAAATGGGACGGAGCAGCCGCTGTGCAACCGCACGTATCGGAGTGATGGCTGCAGCATTGCTCTAAATCTGGCACCAGAGCAAAGTGGGAACCTGGAGTTCGCTGCCACAGCCACCGGCTTCACGGGAGCTGCTGTCTCCACTAAAAAGCTCAAGGAGACCTGCAGGAAGTGTTGTTAGAGTGAAGTTTTTCCTCAAAGTTTTGTTGCAGTTTGAATATTCTTTTTGTAGGAATGATACCGAACTCACTCAGGTTCAGCTGCCTGCTGCTTTGAAAGCAGTAACTCCAGGACAGCAGTCTTTCCGAGCACCAGCGGCCTGGGAAGATGGAAGACTCCAGGCCCACAGCCCATCCTAGCATCTCAGTGCAGGCAGGGCTTTCATCAGCAGAAGGGAAGCAGAACAAAGAAATGGTGGGGGGAAGGGCTTGAAAGTTCTCTACGCGTTTGTCAGCACAATCTATTCCCGTAACTGTCTTGACTGTCTCAATACTGGTCAAGCAGAGGTCTGGGGTCCGGGGTTGCAAATCAGCCAGTCTCTCAGAGCAGGGACGTGGGGTTGCTGAGTCGGCTCCCTTGGAGGTTAGTTCCCCGAACGCTTACACAAACGTGCTGTTCATCCACGGGTCACAGATTAGTTAACAATTCGACTTCTGCAAAGACACTTTTAACAGAGACAATATTAAAAGCATGGAGGAGTGGGTTATAGGAATAATGAATAAAGTTACTAATTAATCATGTATGCAACAGAGAAAAAAGCTTCCACTTTAATTATGACTAGCTTTCAGGTAGCTTAAATACAATCAGAAAGCTAAATGAGTTTAGATTATTCCTCCTGTATTTTCCTTACACAATCACATCTGTGTCTTTTTTTTAACTTGCAAAAATAGCACATTTGTGATGAGCTATATATGTTTGTGTGTAGAAGAACACATACACATAGATACCAATACACATATAGGTGTGCATGTCTGTATACACGTATATACACACACAGACATATGTACTTTACAGAACATTTTAAAATGTAAAGAAAAGCCCACCCCACCCCACCCACCCATGATACTACGTGGCTCAGCTGTGGGAACCCACAGCCCTTCTTCTCCTAATAGTGTTGCAGAATGTTTCCCCTGTGAAATGGATGCTTTAGAAAAGATTGCTGTATTGTTCTGTCAGGTGCCTTAAAAATTGTTTTTGGAATGTTTTTATTAAAAAATATTTGTTGTAAAATTTATAATAAACCAATTATAATAAAAAGAATGACGATAACTAAGAAAAATGACAATTACTATTGCCCTAAATCCTGCCATTCAGTGGTACTATTAACTTGTTATAGTTCCTTCTAATACACATACACATATTTGTACTCTACATATTGCAATCCTGTCTTTCTTTCTCACTGGATCCATGAACACCTTCCCATGCAATTATAAAATTTCTGTAGCCTTGCTACTCAAAGTGTGGTTCAAGGATCAACACCTGGGAGCTGGCTGGAAATGCAGAATCGGAGACCCACCCCAGACCTCCTGGATCAGATCTTCATTCAGACAAGATCCCCAAGTGATTCATGAGCCCATTCAAGTATGAGAAGTGGTATCTACCACATCCTTTACAATGGCTGACAGGTGTACCATTGTGTGATACGGGGCTAGAATTTAATCATGTAATTCTAACTAGTGTTAGGAGAGGTTGTTATCCATTTCAATGGCCGGGAGCCATTTCCTAGGAATCCTTGTTAGAGCCATTCTCATCGCCTTTGGGTGACAGAGGCAATGCTTGCTGGGAGAGGTTGTGAGAAAACCAAGTCTGAGCCTAAGGCTACACTTGAAAATTATCTCACAGATGACTGTTCTCAGAATGGTTTAAAAAAAACTGTTTACTATGTTATGGTAACAGATGCTTCCAAACAAAGAGAACAGGAAGCTGGTGCCTTCTCTGTCTGCCATTCAGCAGGGCTGAATGCACGCCATTAAATTTGCCTACAAACTTTGCTAAAGAGTTTCAGCAGCAGCGATGAAAATTACAGAGTGGCTCCCAGACACTTCAGTGGGTAATCAGCTGAAATTGAGCTGTTTTCCATATTCTTTGCTGATACTGCAATGGAAGCTTTAAAGCAAAGGGCTGCAAGTTACCACACATCCTACAAGCTGAGAAGGCCCATGGGGTCCACACAGATGCTGCCACTGTACCACAAGCCCTGCCACAGAATTGGTTCCCATGGCTCTCAGCCACAGGATGCACTGGACTGTCTGCACTGCATGTTAACAAACAGCCAGGCTGAGCTACAGGGTTACAGGCCCAGGGCCAATCATCTGGATAAGTCTGCTCTCAGGAAATAAATGTAGCTCTAGGAAAAAGCCTGGGTCTGTCCAAAACCTCTACGATTTCCTTCACACCAGCCCCTGCTTTTCCTTGAAAGGTGAGCTCCCTTGTGCTGTCCAAGAGAAAATGACTCAGGTTAACATACAGGATGCAAGACTTTAGGTCTAAACTAGCCTCGGGCTTTTAGGTGCTCCAAGCAGAAAGCAGCTGTAGGGACTAGTGATTGGGGGAAAGTTAACTGTTTCTTCTCAGATTTTCTAGGTTCTGAATGGGACATCTAGGGGGAAAACCTCTAGGGAGTTGCTAAGAAACCAAGAGAAAGAGTGATGGAAAGGAAGATGGCACTGGATGCAAATGTCAACTCACCAAGTCCTAGTGGTGCCCCTAATGGTGCTGACTCTCTGACCCTGAAGTTCTATGGAATGGGATGATAACATCATCACAGGGAAGATACCATAAAAGTATCACTAGGGACATGGTAGGCATTTGATAAATGCTCTTTTCCTTCCTTCATCCCCTGAGAATGAATTAAACTTCTCTTTTTTCACTCGCCGCCCCTCCTACTCCACCCTCCCACCTCTCACCATCTACCTAATACCAACTGCACACTTTTCAGCCCCACCGAACTCCACTTAGTTTCATGAACACGCCATGCTGCCTCTTGCGGCAGGAACTTAACATGTGTCATTTTTCTCCGTGGGAAAGAAACATTTTCTCATTTCTCCTCCATTAACTGAATAGCTCCTGCTCGTCCTTCAGGTCTGAAGATGGACATGAGTTTCTCCAGAAAGCCCTCAGTCAATGTTAAGGAGTCCTTATCTAGTTTCCACACGGCACTTACCTGGTCGCCCCCCCACCACATGGAAACAGTCCATTAACTGTCTATCTCTTCTGGTTATTGTGACCAACTGAAGAACAAAAGACTATGCCTTATCCATCCCAATGTAGAGTCCCTCTCCCAGCCCATTCGAAGTTCCTGGTGCTCAGTGTATATGTGTGAAATATTTACTTATTCAACAAATGCATGCATGTGTGTGTGAGTGTGTGTGTGTGTGTGTAATGGAAAGGGAAATTATATACATACAAAACATTTTCAGCTGTTATGTATTGAGTTGACCAAAATGTTCACTCAGTTTTTTTTCTGTAAAATATAAGACATATTTTTCATTTTCACCAACAACTTTAATGATTTGGATATTTTGAGTATGTTGGCTATCTCCCACATGGTCCAACATTATTGTTCTCAATTAATGTATCAGTTTGATCACTATCAACTTCAACTGGTCTAGCGACCACGAAGCATTGTCCAGTGGGAAATCTCCAGCACAAAACTTTGAAAACCACTTTTGACACATTTAATCAGTCACATCACCTTCTCCATACACTGCATAAATCTTTTTTTTGAGTTTCAGTTGTGTTTTTACCTTTTTTCAAATAATAAAGCATAACATGCCAAAAGTGTTGTATATTTTCTTCCATCTTCAATATTAAAACAACTACACAAAAATTCACCAATTTTTATATTTTTAATGCAAACTGATATGACAGCTATCACAATAAAATCTAACAGAATTGTTTCTAATGAAGTTAAAGACAACTAAGCACTTACTAGAGCCATCTTGCAGAAAAATACAAACAAACTTTTTGGCCAACCCAATATTAAGAACTATGACCTTCTAAGCACTATACTAAGTATACTGCATGTGCAATTTATTCGTACATGATGTTACAGTGGTTATCTTTGGGAAGGATGCAAGAAGATATTAATTTTTTAAATTTTCTTAATTTACAAATATTCTTCATAGAAACCAGGGAAAATAGTTATTTCAAGGTGCTCTTTGCCTATGAAAGTCTTATAATATATACAAGTATACAACACAAGTCATGGCTATTCTCTGAAAATTGACCTGATTGACCTTGTAGAGAGAAGGCACTAAGCCAGCAGGAACTCACAACCTTTGCAGCCTCTCTTTAACTCCCCTAGACTCCCATCTGACAGCTGTCATCTGTGATGAGGTCCAAAGGCCCCTGTTGGCTCTGCATATAGGGCGCTTCTTTGTCTCTGAACCTACCAGGGAATCAGTGCCCACAAATACAGCTGCTGCTCCGTTGGGCATGGTTGACCTCTCGCTGTCTGCAAAGCTGTGAAGAAATCAAAGACTGTTCCTCCTACATGCTGTAGACTCACTAATATAAAATGACCAAGTTTGTGCAAGCAGAATCCAGACCACTGGGAAATGTCCTTGAACCTGTCCCCCTCTATTAAGCTCTGACCCCTTCTGTAATTCACCATTCTGAACATCTAACACAGTAAAATTCCGGGTTGTGTCCACAATTCTCAGAATCCTCATCATCGCATCTCAGCTAAGATCAAGTGCAGAGTCCTCATTTTGAACCTTTGGTTTAATGTACAATGTTTGAACAATAAAAACTATTTGTTTTAATTCACAATAGAACTTTGTGTGAGCAAATCTATGTGCCTTTTATCAAATGTAAATAGCCCCACTTGGTTATGAATGAAATCAGCGTTTATTGTACTAATAATACACATGCATGAATTAAACATACCTAGAACTTAAAAAGATGCTGTCCCTCCTTTTCTTATAGTCTGCTTCAAAAGGACATCAGAAATAAATTCTGGATTTGTAAGAAAGAGGGGTGAGCTACAGAGTTCTATCTGCTGCAATCTCAGTAAATATGAACAAAGCCTACGCAGACAGTAAGTCTTTAGTCTCCAGTCCTCTGCCTGATTGGACTTCACATCACACTCACACCTCTTCCTTATGGGACGTTGCAGGAAACGTAATGCAGTTTCTGATATGTTGCATGAAAACTCCAACTTCACCCTGGGCAGTGTGGCGCAGGTGGCTGGATATCGTCCAGCAAACCGAAAAGCTGGGGGTCCAATTCCTGGTCAGGGCACACGCCTAGGTTACAGGTTTGGTCCCCAGTTGGGACACATACAAAAGGCGATGGATCGATGTTTCTCTCCCACACTGATGCTTCTCTCCTCCCTCTCTCTCCCTTCCCCTCTCTCTAAAAGCAATGAAAAAAATGTCCTTGGGTGAGAGGAAAAAAAAAAACCTCAACGTTCTAAGTAATAAAGGTCCCATTCCAGCTATGACATTAATGACTTATCTTTACAATTTATAATAATGTAATATGTGCCACTTATTAGATGATTCCTATGTGTTGGGCATGCTCACTCTCATAGCAACTCTCTCAAGCAGTTATTGTCCCCATTCTAAGAAAGCAGAACCGAAGTCTTAACTGGGTGATGTGCCGTGTCCATAGTCACAGCTACAAAACGGAGAAAAGCCTGGGCTAGAATCCTCTCCTGTTCTTTCAGCAAAATGGCCGTAGAGTAAAATCACAAAAACCACCCCCTACATTACTGACTGGTTTTCATAAAGAACAATCATAAACTAATAAGCTGCTAGATTTCTTCCAAAGCTTCTATTTGTCTTGGGTTCCCAGGCTAACTCCTTCACAGGTAGAGTTGAGTGCTAAAAGGAAGCTGCCTTTGGCCAAGATCCCCTCATCCCTCACGAAACGGGCTGAGGAGAACTGAAGTACTGGGAGACTACAGAATGAACTCCGAGGTAGGAAATTTGGAAGAATTCAGAGACTGGCAATATGGAGTACAAGACTCCAGGCATAAAGTTCAAATAAAGGTCACGACCCACTCTCCCTTTCCTGACATACAAATCTCTTGAAGCCACAAAGCATCGGTATGTTACAATGGGCTGCACCTTGGGAAAGTACAAGAAACATGTCTCCCATAAACTTGTTACTCATGTCTTCATCAGTGATGCGATGACATATGCTGGTAAGAAAAAAAACTAATTCCTGACTAGCGCCACGACCTGTGTGGATTTTGCACGTTCTCCCCATTTCTGTGTGAGTTTTCTGTGGGCACCCCGGTTTCCTGCCACATTCCAGAGCTGTGCACAGGAGGGGAGCTGGCCTGCCTAAACCGTCCTGGTCTGAGTGTGCACAGGTGTGAGTGGTCCTCTGATTAGAGGGCATCCTATCCAGGGTGGGACCCCCTTGCACCCCGAACTTCGGGAAAGGTAGGCTCCTGCTGCCCATGACCCCACCCTGAACTGAAATAAGCAGTTGGAAAAGAATTACCTTGTTTTTATTAATCTTTCTTAAAATATGTATAGCTCACATTTATTTCAATGTTTAACAATAAAAGTGTTTGGGGCCTTTTTCTGGAAGTCGCATGATAATTTTGTGACCAGAAATATGCCATAGGAACTTAAGTCTTGTCTGTATCAAGCAGCCTATGGGAAAACTGGTTTCCTTATATCCACCGGTTTTGCTTCAAGTCACAGTTTTCAAGAACTTACTGAGGATGTTAAGTGAGGACTTACTGTACTTGGGGCCCGGCAGGAATTCTGATCCAAATGGTCTAGAGTAGGAACCCAGTGCTGACATGTTTTTTAAGCTTCCTCAGCTGATTCTAACATAGCCGAGACTGAGAACCTTTAGTCTGGTCCCTCGCTGTCATGTCCCCAGACCCCCACACCTAGCCACCTGCACATTCTCTGATGTCAGGCAAAGTGACTGATAGACACTTCCGAAAAACCAGCTGATGGCAATTTAGGTGAGATCAGTTTTTTCTCCGGAAGAGAAGCCTGAAGTTCTAGAACCCACGAGGCAGAGCTTGAAACACAGCACGTGAGAACCTTCAGCTCCCGGTCTGACTCAACACTACATCCTTTCTGCTGCACTCTCCCCCGGTTCCCCCGCTGTGGTGACCGCCTGCAGCAGCTGTGATGAGGTATGTCTGCTACGAACTGCAAGGTGAGGTTGTACCGCAAGGAGAGATGCTAGAAATATCACAGGAACACCAGTGGATCGATGCAGGCAGGGCAGATGGTGGGTGAACGTGGACAAACACTTTGTGGCTCAAAGCTGACTCCCTGCCTGTGACAGCAGTGTACACAGGTATCTTGTCATCGGCACGATGGCAGCCAGTTTGCACATTTGTGTCTGGGGCTCCAAGTGGACCCTGTGGAATCTGCCAAATTAAGAAGCAGGAAGCGGTTGCCTTCTTGTTCAATCCTGGGTAGTGCCACTTCCACAAACACCTCTTCCTCCGCCCCCACCCAGCCCCCAGCCTTCAATAACCCAGAAGACTGCAGGAGACACTAGTGAAGAAGCTCTGGCCATGTGCCTTACACACACACACACACACACACACACACACAGCCAGTGCTTTCACACTAGACAAATCACTACGGGAAGGCCTTTGCCGGCAGGTTACTGATTTTCCAGGGAAAGCCCCTACGCCCTGTTTCTGCATCACCAGTACCGCAGACCCAAACTGACCAGGCTCTCTGTCTCCCTCATGCAAATGATGCTCCTGCATGTACTCGGTATCTCTCACATTCAACACACACGCATGTGCGCGTACTCGTACACACACACACATGCCGCAGAGGTCTGGCCTGTACTGTTCTGCAGCACTGTTCTGTGAGGTGCAGAAGATGTTAAGTGTTCCTGGCCCATACCCCCAAAATGCAAGGAACAACCCCAAACACCCTCTCATATTCCTCAATGTTCCCGGGGGCTGCGCCACTGGAACGAGAACCACTGGCTGGCTCTGTGCTGGATACTCGCTGTCACTCTTCAGCACACTCATCTCAACCTGGGGGAGAGTGCAAAGCCCCTGATGCTTAGGTGCCACGTCCGCAGATTCTGGTGTAATTGGTGTGAACTGCATCTCAGGCATCGGGATTTTAAGAACTGCTCTAGGTGATTCGAATGTGTAGCCAAGGTCCACCTTTCCCAGGCCAATCCCACCGGTCTGGGACTCTGCACAGTGGCAGCACTTGGCCAGCATCTCCCACATCAGTATACAGGACAGCACAGAGGAAGCCAAAACAGCTGCTCTGAGTCAGGACGAACTTTCTGCTCGGTTCACCGGGCCCTCAACACTCAATCTGACATCCACGTGGCTTTTCTGCACCATGTCCCTGGCCCACGCAATGATGTATGGGTCAATGAGAAGCTAACTGCTAAACGAAGCAGCCCTGGCTCATTCTCTCCAGGAGACACTGGAAAAGGGGGAAGGAAAGCCATCTATATACTGCTGGCCAGAGAAAGAGAGAAAGAGGGACGTCTGGCTTGGGAGTAGGAGTCCTTCAGGGTGCCCCAGGCCTTCTGGGAGGGATCGTCCTCAACAATGATCTGCTTAATTGTGGCTGCATTTAGCTGACCCCCACTGGGTTCTTTAATGAGTATCTCCTCTTTCATGGATCCTGGGAGACTCCACTCCTCTGCTTTTCTCATTTATCTGGCTGGAGTTTCCTTGGAAGCTTGTTTAGTAGGTCAACAAAGATAAGTGCCTCAGAAAAATTCAGTTTTGTTTTGTTTCAATCTCACTATCTAAAGGGCATTTTTGTTTTTGCTGTCGTCGTTTCAGGAAGTGCAAAAGCGTGGAATCTGTGGAAGTGAGCCGATCTTTCAAGAAGACAGGAGAGAGAGCACACCTCTGGTCTGTGTTCAACTCCACGTTCTAGCGTTTGTAATCTATGCCAAAAATGTCAGAAAACCGGGTGGGGAGAGGTCTGCATTTCCCAAGTGCCACAGTGTAAATATTCCCACCATGCGTGAGTTCGAGCTACCAACTTTTTAATAACTGGCTGTCTTATCCCCATTCCTATCCTTTCAAATGCATTCACAATTGGAAGCTCCCTAGGGTTAATCAACTTATATCTCAAAGTCACATGATTTAAATACTAGAAATGCACCCTGTGAAAGGGAGGTGGAGTACCTGACCACACCCTGGGAAGGAAGATGCTCAGATTCTCCGAGAAGAGGCCCCGGGAAGACCAGACAGGGTGTGCTAGCCAGCCATGCCTGTAGGCATGCGCAGAAGAGACTCAAGGGGGAAGTGCAGAGGGAAGTCACGATGCCGCCCACAGAGCAAGGTGCCGAGCTCCATTAAGGTCTCCAGTTTAATTAACCTTTCCCTTCTCATTAGAAACCCAAGAGGCATGAATAACATGTTTCAAAATAATCCAGGGACGGAAACACAAAACTGAAGACAAAGTTACTGTGGGGTCCAAAAGAACTGGGGACGATGCTTGTGGGGTCCCTGGGCAGCATGGTGTGACCGCGGGGCCGAGGGGGGGCGGTGTGCAGGGGGAGGGTGCCTGTTTGGCTGCATGGGAGCAGGGGCCATCCCGGAGGAGGATCTGAGCTGCACAGGGACCCCACAAGGGGGGTGGGCTTTGCATGCAGATACAGACCTGACGCTTGTTGAATGCTATTTCTAAAGGTCCACGGCACCACTATTCAGATAATGCTGTCTTTACAAAATGAGCCAGAAAGAGAGAAAGAGAAAACCCATACACTACTACTTAGGAGATCAATATGGGTTCTGTAGTCATACATAACAAGCAGATATAGATAATAATACCAATAATACTATGCAACAGACACTGTTCTAGGCCTTTTCGCATACTGACATTTAATCCTCAGGACTGTTTTATGAGGCAGGTCCTATTCTTGTTAACCCTAACCTGAGGGTATGTTTTAATTGTTGTTTTTGGTTGTTTTAGAGATGGAGAGGGAGAAACATCTACCGGTTGCCTCCCAAACATTCCCTGACCCAGGATCAAACTTACAACATAGGTATCTGCCCTGACCAGGAATTGAACCTGTAACTTTTCGGTGCACAGGACAATGCTCCAAACAACTGAGCCACCTGGCCAGGGTGAAGTAGATGCTATTTTAAGCCCATTTTACACATGAGGAAACTGAGGCACAGAATGCTTAACTAACTTGCCCACGTTCACAGGCTAGTAAGTGGTAGGATGGTACAGAAGCCCGGCACTCTGGCTCCAAGTGTGGGCTCCGCCCTGGATCAGATCGCCTCTCTCAACCACTCAGCCCTGGCCACTGGGCGTTCTGGGTATGAGCACATTTTCTGGATTTTCTTTTTGACTGTGATCTACTCCAAGGTGAGACCGTGAGTGTCTGGCTCATCCCAAGTCCCCCAACTCAGTCCCTGACTCACCAGAGGGTCTTGGGCAGGAGCCTGTTTGGTTGGGGCTTCTGGGCACAGAGTCTGCTTTCTCCTTCAAGAAAGGAAGGAGAGTTTGCACAGGAACCAAGAGGAGAGATATTTATAATAGTCCCCCAAATGAAAGCAAATAGATCACTAGTGTCAGTTCTTCACAATGAGGCTAAAAGGGCCGAGACGTGGCAGGAACAGAGGTTTCCAGGTCAGCCGGGAGTGGGGCAGGCTGTGCCCCTGCGCGCAGAGAACCTCTACCTCCAGGGGGTGCTTTGCTGAAAAGCACTGCCCCTGCTCCTCCCTGCGCGGCCATCTCTCTTCTGGAGAAAATTAAAATATGATCCTGGTAATTAATAAGCTGGGGAACTTTGAACCTACATACCCATCTGCAACATCGGGTCACATTAGTATTTCCTGGGGGAGGGAGGGAGTCTTTCCTTGCCTGCCTGGCCCCTCTAGGGACACTCGCCACCAGTGACTCACACCAGAGAGAGACTCTCCTCCTGGACCACAGACCCCTTCCCTCAGACCCCTGGATCTCCTCAGCCTGGTGCTCTTGAGACACAGGTTCCCTGAGACTTTATCCTTGACTTTGCCCCCTCCCACCCTGTGTGATGCCCTGAATGCGAGTGGCAGAAACCTCTCGGGATCTAGCTGAGCCTCAAAGGTGTCACAACTCGGAGCCAGGGCGGAAGCAGGGCTTCACGTTCTCCACTCCTGGCCCCACAGGCACACGCTTCCCACCAGCAAAGCACAGGAATGCAGCTTCTCCCCCTCCCACCCCTGCCCCCTCCCCCTCACTCTGTTCCCCACGTCAGATCTGACACAGCTCGGACTCACGTCTAAGGGTCTGTGCTTTCACTTGAGTCACATTTAAACCCCAAATAATATTTTCCCCTTGTTACAGAAAAAAAAAAATTCTTTTTTTAAAATGTCCTGGTGTTGTTTTGTTTTGCCTTCCAAAAGAAGAAATAAAATATAAACCCTTTGTAATAAGGTATTATCAAAGCCTCAAAGTTTTTCTGGACTTATTTTCTAAGTAACGAAAAGGCCGTACTGCATACCCAAAAGGTTCTCTGACATGCCATAACAGAAAGGGCCTTGGGACCTCCAAACGTGAGATTATTACACGTTTCCTACCAGTTGGCTGGACTATTTCCTGCCTCTATTAAGGAATCCCATTACTCTCTGGGCACATGCCACCACTGTTTCCAACTAGTGGAACACTGCCCAGCTGGGAGCCTGCCGCCGCTGGCGGGCACCAACAGTACCGGGCACAGCCCTGACTGGCTGGGCCGTGTGGAAACAGAAGTCGTAGCAACTGCAAAGATACGGCGATGCATTTCTTGAACTTGTCCAGTGACTAGTGTTATGGAAATGCCCACAGAGCTGTGCTCATTCTAGGGAAACTTCTTCATTAAAAAAGAGGATTTTCAGAGCTCCCACCTTGGAGCACCCCCTGGATTTGGAGATGGGCAGTTACTGGGCTAGCCAGGGCACGACGCTCCACTGAAGGTGGGATCCTTCATGCTCATGGAGGAGGGGAAAGATGCAAATGACTAAAAGTTTATAAAGTGGCTTTATTATGGCAGGCCTGGGGTTGTGACAGCAAGGCTCCTGGTTCATATCTAACTGGTCACAAGGCGTCCCTGAGGCTCACTTCTCCCTCTGCTACCAGGAATGAGGCCAGCAGTGCCTGCCCCATCACAGACACTTAAGTACTGACCAGGGAAGACGGGAAGGGAGCGGGCAAGGTGGATGGATTTGCAAGTGCTGCTGCGGACTCGAGTCAAAATAACACATGACCTCTCGCTCTACTCACTTTCTAAAGCTGAGACACCTTCCTCGAGAAGGGGCAACAATACTGCTCTGAGAACAATGGGTACACGTGGCCCTTCAATAAGGTGTGGAAAACAGCATCTCAGACCATGAACCAGTTACAGGGAGAGTGAGTTATGGACCGACAGTCCCTCCTTCCTCAGTTACCATGATGGAGTTTAATTCCTTGTCCAAGTCCTTTCTGCTTCATTGCAGGTTGTGCCAAATTTTCCACAGCCCCAAACATCAGGCTTCTCTGCGCTTCCTGTGTCATGACCAGACCGCCCTTGGCCACCAGGGAAGCAATGACCTTGCTCCCTAAAGTGCCAGTGCACGCTGTTTAGGAGGAACTGCCCTCTTCACAAACCCCTCACCACCCAGAATGCATCCCGGAGTCCTGCCTTCAGAAGCACCCAACTAGGCAGGTCACTCCTCCCCCAGGAACTGACCAGCAGGCAGACCTGGTGCATCTCAGTGGCTACCCCATTGCCCTCTCCCTCCCTCTGAACCCTTTCAGACCCCATAGCTCCTCTGAGAGTGATCATACATCCTCTTCGCAACGTGAGGACACAGGGGCAAAAACTATGAGTGTCTGAAAATTCACAGCCTTTATCCCCCCACCCCCACCCCCAATGGCATGAAAGCCTGGGCAGCCAGCCTGACATTCTCCACTCTCTCCCCCTCCCCACCCCACTTCATGGTGCGCCCTGGGGTCAGGAGCAGAGATGTGTAGAAGACACATGGAAAAGGAGAGGGGAACAAAAAACCTTCACAGAAGAAAAAAAAAAAAACACTCTAAAAGTGATGGGTCCACTCTAAAATGCGGACAGAGGTCATGTAGGTTTTAGGAAGTCTTAAGACTTGAGAAAGTGAAAGAGTTTTTCAAGCATTAGCCTCATTCTGCATGGAGTCAGCTGAGAGTGGCAGAAAGGGAGAGGGGGAAGTAAGGGTAGGGGAGAATGGGAAGGAGAGGAATGGAGGGAGAAGGTGTTAGGTGTCTTGCTGCATTAAGAAAATAATGCCTCCGGACTTCCGGCCAAGATGGAGGCATAGGTGGATGCACCGTACCTCCACGCACAACCAAGATAGGAACAACAACAATTTAGAAATAGAATAACATCCAGAACTAACAGAAAAATTGATTTAAATGGAAGTCGGACAACCAAGAAGTTGAAATAGACCTGTTCATCCAGACTGGTAGGAGGAGTGGAGTCGGGCAGCTGGGCGCAGGTCGCAGCGTGGAGAGCAGAGTTGGGACCGGGCACAGAAGGCATCCAAGGGTGTGTAAAGCATCCGAGGCATGCAAGACCGCAGCGGGTGGACCCTGAGTGCGCTTGCAGCAGCTGACAGGCCCCAGCAGAGGGGTGGCACCCGGCAGACCCAGTGAGGCGGCGATTGTAAAGCAAGGCAGTGCGCACAACTCAGGATCCCAGTGTTGGGAAATAGAGCCTTTGGTCACTGATCGCGGGTGCCTGTGGAAGTTGAGGCGCAGGGAGAGATACCCAGCCTCACAGGAAAGGTCCTTGGAGGGTCCCACAGCGTGCACAAGCCCACCCACATGGGAATTGGCACCAGAAGGGCCCAGTTTGCTTGGGGGAAGCAGCAGAAGGGTCTGAGGTCCCACTGAGAACAGAGCAACCCCCATTGTTCCCTCTTGACCCCACCCCCACATACAACGTCACAACCCAGCGACTGGGGTGCCCCGCCCTGGTGAACACCTAAGACTCCGCCCTCTACTGTAACAGGCACAACCAGACCAAAAAAAAAAAAGAGAGAGAGAGAGAGAAAGAGAGATGGCTCAAACAGATGAACAAATCAAAGCCCCAGAACCCATCTTTTTAAGCGACTAAGAAATAGCCAACTTATCAGATGCACAGTTCAAAACACTGGTTGGTGATCAGGAAGTTCACAGAATTGGTTGATTTTGGTCACAAATTAGATGAACAAATGCAGGCTACAATAAGAGAAATGAAGGAAAATGCACAGGGAATCAATAGTGATGGGAAGGAAACTGGGACTCAAAACAACAGAGTGGACCAGAAGGAAGAAAGAAACAACTGAACAGGAAAGAATGGAGAAATAAGAATTCAAAAAAATGAGGAGAAGCTTAGGAACCTCCAGGACAACTTTAAACATTCCAACATCCGAATTATAGGTTTACCAGAGGGGGAAGAAGAAGAGCAAGATATTGAAATCTTATTTGAAAATATACTGAAGGAGAACTTCCCCATTCTGGCAAAGGAAATAGACTTCCAGGAAGTTCAGGAAGCTCAGACAGTCCCAAAGAAGTTGGATCCAAGAAGGAACACACCAAGGCACATCTTAATTACATTAGTCAAGGTAAAAATGAAGGAGAGAATCCTAGAAGCAGCAAGAGATAAGGGGACAGTAACCTACAAAGGAGTTCCCATCAGACTGTCAGCTGATTTCTCAAAAGAGACTTTACAGGCAAGAAGGGGCTGGAAAGAAGTATTCCAAGTCATGAAAGAGAAGGACCTACATCCCAGATTGCTCTATCCAGCAAAGCTTTCATTTAGAATGGAAGGGCAGATAAAGTGCTTCTCAGATAAGGTCAAGTTAAAGGAGTTCATCATCACCAAGCCCTTATTTTATGAAATGTTAAAGGGACTTATCTAAGAA
>PVIA01005812.1:0-108393 GCA_004024845.1 Tonatia bakeri
TGGAGGGTTAGCAACAGGTAAATGAGAGGGAGAGAGAGGGGTAAAGGTAGAGAATAAGTAGCATAAATGGTAGGTAGAAAATAGATGGGGGGGGTAAGAATAGTATAAGAAATGTAGAAGCCAAAGAACTTACATGTATGACCCATGAACATGAACTAAAGGGGGGGAATGTGGGTTGGAGGGGGTGTGAAGGGCGGAGGGGAGTGAAGGGGGGGATTTGGGATAACTTTAATAGCATAATCAATAAAATATATTAAAAATAAATAAATAAAACAAAGTAAATTATTTAAGAAAAATATTTAGGGTGATAATGGAAAAGAAATTTGGGATGATGAAAGAGATGAAATTACCAAGAAGTTGTAAGAGACAATACTAAATGATCTTGTTAACAAATTAGACTTGAATCAAGGCTAATACTAGTTTAGAGGGAGTTACCAAGATTATTCTTTGAACTCTTTTTTTTTTAAGTACAAGAAGGTACTAGGTTGACCTTTTAAGCCCTCTTAAACATCTTGACAGAAAAATTGTTTCAATAATGCCAGCAGGTGGCGCATTTCATGTCTTTTTTTTTAAGCTAAAAAAATTTGAGAACAAGTATAAAAGAAATGCTGCCTTTTTATCCTTTGTATTCTGCTTGTCTCAGGAAAAATAATGATAATATCAAGAAAATAATCTTTGTTTTGCTACTTCCTTTCCACCTTAGTGTTATCCTGAATTTTGTATTAAATTACTAAATAATTCCCGATTTCATTTTTTTTCTATAGTAAAATAAACATGACCAAAATCCCAAGCTATCGCTAATCTTCACATTGTGAGATTCTAACTGAACACAAATCCAGCAACCTGCCTCTACGAAACTCAATACTCAAGAGGCAGGTGATGTAAAAGAAAGTGGTTTATTTGCAGATGCTGGCCATCTGGAAGATCTGGGGCTCATGTCACAAAGCCCAACTCCACTTCTCAGTGGAGGCAGAGGTTTTTAGAAGGAGGGAGAGGGCAACAGAACAAAGAGATCAAGGGAGGGAGTGTGTGTTGCAGTTTTCTACATGCAGAAGAACATAATCCATTCCAATAAGGCAAGTGATTGTCCAGTGTGCATCATCCTGGTTTAGTCATCCTGGCTCCACGGTTTAAGGTCAGCAAATCTCCCAGAGCTGGAATGCCTGAAGGTCTTTCGAAATTAGTTTCTAGGATTCTTACACAAACATGTTGTTCATCTATAAGCTACATATTAGTCAGAGTCAGCACTTACAGAAAAAATGTCAAAAGAATGGTTGGTTGGGTTACAATTTCCCACTGTTAAAATTTTCCATTGTTGCAGGATACCTCAAGATGTGGTCAAGAGCCTAAACTCCAGAGAACCAGAAAGCCAAGTGCATCTTCATAATGTGCTAGGAGCTATATCTCAAGAGTGCTATGGCCTGCATGCGGGACTTTATGTTGCTTTCAGTGCCTCTGAAAATTTCCCAAAGGTTTCAACTTAGCCTAGAACAGTCTTTACACCCACTCTTGTCTGGTTCCTCTCCAAAATTGCCTGGAGCTGAGTAAGTCCTGATGCTCTGCTTCTTCAGGGAAAGCCCTGTGGACAAAAAAAAAAGGGGGGGGGGTTCAGTGGGAAGTAACTTCTCAGGGTGATATGATCATAAAGTCCTAACTGGGCAGGTAGTCACACCACAGGCATATAACTTCTTTAGTAAGGGGGGAGGGGTTGCCTATAGTAAGCCCTGTCCATTGTTTCTGTGCACCTAGGTTAACACACCTTTGAAATATCTCAGCACAACACATGATCTTGTTAACTAACCTGTAATCTACTCCCAATCTTCATGCACTTCCCTCCTTAATTTCAAATGCATGAAAGAAACTGCAAAACTGTATTCTTGGGAGCATTTGAGATCTCACTCCCCAGCATATGTCATCAGTTTGGCTCAAATAAACTTTATAAAAATTCCTTACAGCAGCTATTTTTTTTTTTAATTTTGAGAGGACATTTATTAAAGTTGGAGACAGTGAAACAAGGAAGGGCTTAGGATAGAAGAAGCAACAGGAGAACCTAGGCAGAGTTGTTTGGCTCTCTGGTGATGTTATAGGGAAAAAAAATGATCATAGGCAGGATGGCTTTGGGTCACTGGTAAGTCCAAGAAAAGTGGGCCTTAGAGACAAGTTCCAGGGCTTAGCTTGAGATGACCTACTGCTGCCCATTGCTCCCCTGGTTCCAAGTCTTGTGGAGACCCTTAAAGTTTAGGAAATGCTCGCCTTTGAGGGAAGAAAGTCATTGGCGTGCTCCCTGGAGGGAGAGCATGCTACAACAGCAATTTTCAAACGGTGTGTCGTAAAAAAATGTAAAATAAGCAGCACCTGACTATTTAATCAGGGATGCTAACCTCTTTTCCCTTAGACTGTCACATAAGAAAATGACAACAACCAACACAGTAGCTGTCCAATGTGAATGATAATTTTTTTGGTGCATGCAGAATTTTAGTAATTAGGTTATGTGTGCCATGACATGACAAAGGTTGAAAATTGCTGCTCTACAGCCCGAAGTGGACACTTGATTGATATGAAATCCCTGCAGAAGGATACAAATCAACCATGTCATTACTGCAGACACGAGTGTCCTTGGAATCTTTAAAATGATCTGGAGGTCTCTGAGAGCAAAAATTTGTTAAAATCCCCATTCTCTACCTTTTTGGTTTTGGGGCTGAGTATGCTTTAAATGGATCTGAAAAACAGCCCCACCTATTGTTGTTTTAGATTGCTTCCCTTTCGAAGTGGGGGACAGAGGTCATTTAGTTTCTCAAAAGGATACCAAATTGTCAATGCCCATCACAAATTCATTCAACAACAGCAAAAAAAAAACAAAACTATAGCCAACTTTACTGTGAGAAATATTTCAGACATCGTAGCTCTTGTTTGTAACTTAATCAAATGCCATTTTTATTAAACCAAAATTTACATTATTTATTCACATTTTTATCCTGAAATGTAAAAGAATTTTTAGAAGTTTTTTTTTTCTTTCAGTTTAAGAAAAATGTCCCACGTGGCTTTTATAGCATCTTTAAAATACCATAAATAGTCCTGGCCAGTGTGGCTCTGTTGATTAGGTGTTGTCCTGCAAACAAAAGGTCAAGAGTTCAATTCCCCATGAGGGCACATGCCTAGGTTGCATGTTAAGTCCCCGGTGGAAGCATGTGTGAAAGGCAATAAATCAATGTTTCTCTCTCATGTCAATGTTTCTTTTCCTTCTTTCTCCTTCCCTCCCCCTCCAAAATCAATAAGCATGTCCTTGGGTGAGGATAAAAAATAAAGATATATATAAGGAATCATTTGGCATCCTAATGTTTCTATAGCTAGACAGCTTGGATCTTATTTATCAGCCTGCTGCTCTGTTTCTTTTTCAGTAACATAGATAACATCCAAAAATTTTCTGCTATCCTATTTTTAACTGCTGTGGCTTGTTCAATCAAATAGCTCTATTTGAGCCAAGCTCATTGTCATTTCCTTGAAGAATCAACTGATCATTCTGGGCTTGAGATACTGAACAAGCAATGCCTGGCCTCATCCAAACCCTGCAGGTGTATTTTTTCACTCAGGAAATTTCTGATTTCAACAAGGGAACCATCCTCCTGAAGAACAACATTGATGGGGAAGTGAGTGTTCACAGACCTCATATTGTAACCAAAGCCCAGTGTAACACCACTGATCATGTTCTGTGCATGACTGCAGACAGTTTGAATAGCAACCAGTTCCTTTCTATTTCCCCACCATTTGCATCCCAGAGCCTCTTCTTTTTCTTTCCCAAGAGACTCAGTTCTACACTGATGTAATTGAAGCGCTGCAGGGTGCCTCTGGGGCCCTTCACAATAACTGTGCATCCCTTCAGAGTGACATCATTTCCTGGAATGTTGACAGTCTGATTGCTGAGGGTGGTCTTCATCCTTGCAGTAGATGAGGCAAAAAGAGCTAGAAGAAGTTATTTAACTTCATAAAATGATTCAATAAGAATAACTTTTGTAAGTCTTTTTCAAACAATAAATTTTCTTTTATAGCGTTCTTGTTCACAATAATACTCATTACAAAACTTCAGGAAATCCAGAATACTATAAGGAGAAAAATAAATATTACCTATAATTCAACCAGACTTTTAAATATATATGCATTGCATACAGCTTTTAAAATGGAATAGTTTGCTGAGTTGTTTTTTTTTAAGATTTTATTTATTTTATTTTTAGAGAGGGAAGTGAGGGAGAGAGAGAGAGAAACATCAATGTGCGGTTGCTGGGGGACATGGCCTGCAACCTAGGCATGTGCCCTGACTGGGAATCAAACCTGCGATGCCTGGTTCGCAGCCCGCACTCAATCCACTGAGCTACACCAGCCAGGGTAGTTTGCTGAGTTTTTTTAACATCCTTTCACTTAATATGTTGTGGCTATCTTTGCATAATAATAAATATATCACATTAGTTTCTTTCTTAAAACATGGAGGAGGAAGCAGTATTTATAGTACCAAATATAAATGTCTTAAGAGATTTTTTAAGATTAAGGAATAACATAAAGTTCATAAAGTTTCATTATCTCAATACATTTTTATATATGTGATTTAGTTTGCTTGGGCTGCCATAACAAAATATCATATATTGGGCAGCTCAAACGACAGAAATTTATTTCTCACAGTTTGGGAGGCTAGAAAATCCAAGATCAAGGTGCTGACAATATATTTTTTTAAAGATTTTATTTATTTATTTTCAGAGACGAGAAAGGAAGGAGAAAGAGAGGGAGAGAAACATTGATGTGTGGCAGAAACATCAATCAGTTGCCTGTTGCACACACCCAAACTGGGACCTGCCCACAACCCAGGCCTGTGCCCTGAAAAGGAATTGAACCAGCGACCTTTCGGTTCAAAGCAGCACTCAATCCACTGAGCTACACCAGCCAGGCTGGCAAGGTATAGAGGCTTTCATTCTGAAGCCTCTTCTCTTGGTCTGTAGTTAGTTGCCATCTTGCTGTGTGTTTACATGACCTCTTTGTGTTTGGCAGGGGTCGGGGAGAGGACATAGACTGGCCAAAAAAGTTCTTTGGTGTCTCTTCGTACAAGCGTATTAATCCTATCAGATCAGGGGTCCACCTTTATGACCTCATTTAACCTTAGTCACCTCCTTAAAAGCCCTATATCCAGTACAGTCACAATGAAGTTAGCTTCAATATATTGAATTTGGAGGTGGGAGGTGGGTTACAGTTCAGTCCATAGCAGTAAAGAGAATAAAGTTTTATATACAATAGTTTGTATATCTACACACATCAAAATAAAAAGAGTTTTGTTGTGTAATTTAGGAGAATGACTTGTATGGTCTTTTGGAATTTGTTTCCTATTGGAACATGAGTGCCTTGTGGATAAAGATTTTTGTCTTTTCTACTCATTGCTAAATTCTCATGTCTAGAACAGAAATGAGCACATAACTGATATTCAATATTTTCTGAATGAGTATTTTCTTTCTTTTTGTTAAAAAGGTTTTATTTAACCACCCTGGCTGGTGTGGCTCAGTGAATTGAGTGCTTGCCTGCAAACCAAAGGGTTGCAGGTTCAATTTCCAGTCAGGGCACATGCCTGGGTTTCAGGCGAGGTCCCCACTAGGGGGCACATGAGAGGCAACCACATGTTGATGTTTCTCTCTCTCTCTTTCTCCCTCCCTTCCCCTCTGTAAAAATAAATAAATAAAATCTTTTAAAAATTGTAAAAAAAGATTTTACTTATTCATGTTTCGAGAGGAAGGGAGGGAGAAAGAGAGGGTCAGAAATATTGATTGGTTGCCTCTCTTGTGCCTCCCCATTGGATACACGGTGCAACCCAGGCGAGTGCCCTGACTGGGAATCAAACCCGACCCTTTGGTTCGCAGGCTGGCACTCAATCCACTGAGCCACACCAGCCAGGGCTTTTCCCTTTGTTTTTTGAGGGCTTTTTTTGAGAAGGGAGCTTAGGAGTCACAGTTCATTAAGACAAATCGATTACCTTGATTGAATGTCTGCTCTATCACTTACTACTAGTTCTTTTGCCTTGGAAAAGTTGTTACTAATGGTCTCTGTACCTTAGTTTTCACTTATGAAAAATGGGTATTCTAAGGTTGTTGAAAGGAACACATGAATTAATAGGTTTAAATTATGTAGAATAGTATGTAACATGTAGATAGAAGTAGATAATTTTAAGTAGACAATAAAAATATTCATCTGCATGGCCAATTCTCTTTCTTATGTGTACAGTTATATCCTAAGAAAATATTCTGGGAAGTTGGTAATATGGGATTCTTTTTGCCTCTGCTTATTAGAAAGAAATATTGAGGCACACAGGTCAGATGACTTGTAAATGTGGTTGCTAAAGGTTGTCTCCCATTGGAATATTTAAAGTAAGGTAATATGTTTGCATTCCCCTGGAATTATTTGGATTTTTAAATTCCTTACTTAATTGGTCATTTACAAGCTATGAACCTAAGTTGAGCCCCTAAATTCTGTGTGTGCATGCTGCATCTTTAAATCACTAATTTGTAGGTATCTATATAATCTATACTTTGGATCCCATTATGATTTTTAAAAATACAAACTTATACACTCATTTAGTCATTAGGTATTTTTTCAGGCAACGGAAGATGAAAGTACAGCTATTAACATGCAGAATCCCCTAAATTTTTGAATACTGAAAAGGGGTATCCTCATAAAAGAAATTAAGGAATCATTACTTTACTGGTTCCATATATAAGGACATTCTTGTAACTCTACATCAATATATTGTAAATCTTGATCTCTTCATCAAAACTGTAAATTATATACCCTTCTGGTTCCAAGATTATGGCCAGAGGGATAGCAAGGTCACCAAGAATAATTTGGAAGCTGCCAAGGACTTGTTTTAAAGTGTTTTCAAGTCTGACCGAGAACCCTGACATTTAGGAAAAAAATAAAAATAAACTGTAGAAAATCTCTCTCCTGGGTTTGCCTGAATCTGAAAACCAAACCTCCACTTTTGGCCCAGAGGACGGGAGCAGGGCGCCCGTCAGAAAACAAACTACAACTCCCAGAATTCCCGGGCGGACGGTACTGGGAGTCACGGTACCCTTCGCCCTCCTAGCCTACCGCAACGCACCCCCGCCCCTCCACGCCCCCTCCGGCGCCCCGAGCAAGCCACGCCCTGGGTTCCTGTTCTGGGGGAGTACGCCGCGTGGTTGCTTCAGGGGAACTCCTCTCATTTTATTATTGTTTTTTTCTTTGTTGCTGTCATTTACCTCTTTTGTTTCCTCTGTTACCTCCTTGTTCTAATGTAAGCCCAAATGCTACTCCGGAGAGGTGTCGAGACAGAGGTGGAGCCGGGAATCTAGTGCTAACCCGGAAGAAGTGATCCAGGAAGTGGAAGTGATTGCGTGCCTCTGCGGCTGAATTGTAGCGTGTTAGAGAAGGTTCGGCCTGAGTAAGGAAACCTGACTTCTTTTTAATTGTAGGTACTCACAAGTCGTTTCTCTTTTATGATCTTAAAAAGTCTTTTTTTCTTTCTCCAGTTTATTTTCCATGTTTCTTCCTTATGGGATTGCTCCCTATACCGAATCACACAGTATGGCTTACACTTACCGCTCTCGCCCATGGTTACTGTCACGTCTGTTAGACCGACGCTGAGAATTGTTATAAGAGTTATCAGAGTAATCCTGTTAACTGATGGGTGGTGGAGAAAACTTGCTGTTCTCAGGTATAGTTCTAGAGACTAAACGTCTTGGGTTTTCCTCCCCTTTAACAGTTGAGATTCATGACCTTGAGAATTACTCATTCTACTACAGTTCGGAAAATGGAAATTTTTGGTAGAAGTGTGCTAACAAAAATGTTTACTTTTATTCTGTCGCTTTGCAAAAAGACACACCTCTTAATGTGCTTGAGACTCGATGTAAAGACACAAACTTCTGCTGGGGAACTGTAACATTTGTAGTTACTAGGCATAGATGTATTCTTTCAGAGTCGTTTTCTGCATGTGATTCAGTGCATTAAAGTTCATTAGCAGAACCCTGCAAACTTCGAGTATTTTAGAGACAATCCTCAATGTTTTATTTCCTAGGTGATAGATATATAAGTTAGTAGACTTATAGTGATCAAATGAGCTAATATATGAATGCATCTCCTAGCACAGGAACACCAGAGACCATAAAGGTTGATTTTGATACATTTTGACCTTTATTTCAACTTTGAACCACAGAATTTTAGGGGCAAAATGTTATTCTTAGAACCTTCTTAATAAAACTGCAGTGGACTTTTGTTAGCTCTTGATTATCTGTTAGAGGAGAGGACAAATAATTATTGTACCCAGCCAGTTTCACCTAACCTGTAATTTTTTAAGTAACTTTTTTTTTTTAAAGATTTTATTTATTTTTAGAGAGGGAAGGGAGAGGGAGAGAGAGAGAGAGAGAGAGAGAAACACCAGTGTGCGGTTGCTGGGGGACATGGCCTGCAACCTAGGCATGTGCCCTGACTGGGAATCGAACCTTCGATGCCTGGTTCGCAGCCCGCGCTCAATCCACTGAGCTACGCCAGCCAGGGCTAACTTTTTTTCTTGATTGTAAAAGTAATACACACTATAAGTAGAGAAGACTTGGAAAATACTAAAAAGTAGAAAAAAATAGAAAGCAAACAAGTGGTATCCATAATTCCACAACTAGGAATCATCTTAACATTTTGATATATTTACTTTTTAGTTTTCTTTTAAAAAATATTTTGTACCTTTGTCATATTTATGTCATATAATTTAGAAAAATATTGAAAACAGGTTGATCCTCGACCAGTGCAGGAGTTAGGGGCAACAACCCTCCTAGTCAAAAAATTTGCATATAACTTTTAACTCTCCAAAAACTTAGTTAGTCATCCTGATTATACTTGTTAGATTGCTTCTCGGGCCCCCACAAATACCAACATCCCAGATGCTCGATCATTGATATAAAATGATATAGAACAATGTATGTAGTTGGCCATTTGCCTTCACAGATTCCCAACAATTGATTGAAAACACTGTTTTCAGCTGCAGTTGGTTTAATTAATGGATGTGAGATCAGGGGACACAGAGGGCTGATTATATATTTATTTGAAAAACTCCAAGTGTAGGAGGCCCTGTGTAGTTCATACCTGTATTATTTAAGGGTCAACTGTAATTATCACCATTGCCCTTTATTACCATACCTTCTACTTTCTTTTTCTTAAATTACATTTTATTGATTATGCTATTACAGTTGTCCTTATTTTTCCACCTTCGCTCCCCTCCACCCTGTACTCGCTACTCCATCACTCAATCCCTCTACCATTGTTCATGTCCATTGATGATTTGTATAGGTTCTTTGGCTACTCCATTTCCTATACTGTACTTTGTATCCCCATGGCTCTTCTGTAACTGCCTATTTGTACTTCCTAATCCCCTCATCTCTTCTTCATCCGTTCTCTCCCACCCTCCTCCATCTGGTAACCTTCTGGTAACTAACTTCTTTTCTCTTGCTTTTAAAGAGTTCTCTGTTTATCTTTAACTTTGGCCTTTTAATAATGATGTGTCTTGGAGTGGGCCTCTTTGCATCCATCAAAATTGGGACTCTCTGTACTTCCTGGACTTGCATGTCTATTTCCTTTACCAAATCAGGGAAGTTTTCTTTCCCTATTTTTTTCAGATAGATTTCCAATTTCTTGCTCTTTCTTTTTACCTTGTGGCACCCCTGTGAGGTGAATGTTGTCCCAGAGACTGTTTATACTATCCTCATTTTGGGGGGTTCTTTTTTCTTCTTCTGCATGGTTGTTTTTGCTTCCTTATGTTCCAAATGATTAATTTGATTCTTGGCTTCATTCTACTCTTGTTTCCCTGTAAATTGTTTTTTATTTCAATTAGTGTATCCTACATTTTTCACTGGGTCTTTTTTATGCTGTTGAGGTCCTCACTAAGTTCCTTGAGCATCCTTATAAACAGTGTTTTGAACTCTGCATGATAGATTGCTTACCTCCATTTCACTTAGCTTTTTTTTTTGGAATTTTGATCTGTTCTTTCATTTGGGCCATGTTTCTTTGTCTCCTCATTTTGGCAGCCTCCCTGTATTTGTTTCTATGTATTAGGTAGAGCTGCTTTGACTCCATGTCTTGATAGTGTGGCCTAATGTAATAGGTTTCAAGTAGGGTTCAGTGGCACAGCCTCCCTATTATCCAAGCTGGGTACTCCAGGTGTGCCGTTGGTGCTGAGTACATCCTCTTGTAGTTGAGCCTTGATTGCTGTTGGCAGATCAGTGGGAGGGATTTACCAAGGCCAGTCAGCTGCAAGGTCTGGCTATGACCACTGACTACTAGCCTCCGCCCTCTGTGGAAGATCAGCTGTACAGGGGCAGCACAGTGGTTCTCCTTTGTGGTCCCTGGGGTTTCCAGGATGGTGCAAGCCAAGCTCAGCCTCCACCTGCATTTTGCCCCAAGGCACCCTGCTTGAGCTGTAAAGCAATCTGTGATGGCTGTTACCTGTGCTGGGCTTGTAGATTCTCAGGTGAATCCAAGCTATAACTGAAATCAGCCTGCCCTAGGGCTTGCTGAAGCCAGCTGTTGCTTGATGGTTTGATAGGATTTAGGAGCCAAGACCAGCCATTGTTATGGAAAAGCAGCTTGGGTGGGCCCATAAATTGGGTGGGGTAGAGCCTCTGTGGATCTCCAAGGTGGGTCACACAGTTAGCTGGGTTGATGGAGTCTCAAGCTATGGCACCAACCTACAGGCTTTGTCGAGGGGAGAGCTCAGCCAAAGGCCTCTGTTTGCCCCAATGCCAGACACTTTAGTCTCTCCCTGTATACCACTGGTGCCCTTCAAGATGCCATGTTGGTGCTGGAGCTCAGAGGGAGCAAGTCTGAGTAGGTAAGTGCATGTGTGGGTTTACCAGGAGGAACCGCTTACATATGGCTCCAGCCACCTCCTTCACCAAGTCAATCCTCACTGGTTTTCGCATTCAGAAGTTGTGGGGACTTAATCTTCCTGGCACTGGAATCCTGGACTGGGAGGGCCTGGTGTGAGTCTGGGACTCCTCACTCCATTTATCCATGTGGGTGTGGGGCCAGCCCATTCTGCATCTGTGCCCCTCCTACCAGTTTGAATGGATGTGGTTTCTTTAATTCTGTAGTTGTCAGGCTTCATTTACCTTGATTTCTGACATTCCTGAGTGATGGTGGTTCTATATTTTAGTTGTAATTTTGATGTGGTTGCCTCAGGAGATGAGCCATGTCTGCCTATGCCGCCGCCATCTTGACTAGAAGTTCAGACCTTCTACTTTCTTGGTTTGTTAATATTTGAAGTTTTCTTCATTCAGGATTTCAACTAAAAGGGAAGTATCTTTGAAGAGTGATTGTGGAATTGAAAATGAAAAGCACTAAGCTCTGGCCCTGGTCAGTGTGGCTCAGTTCGTTCAGTGGTGTTCCGTGTCCCATAAACTGAAAGGTCATGGGTTCGATTCCTGGTCATAGCACATGCCTAGGTCATGGGTTTGGTCCCCAGTTGGGGCACTTACAAGAGGCAGCTGATCAGTGTTTCTCTCTCTCTCTCCTTCCCCCGCCACCCCGTCTTCTCACTCCAAAATTAATAAGCATGTCTTCGGGTGAGGATTTTTTTAAAAAGAAAGGAAGGAAAAAAACCCTGAGCTCTGAATAGGGAACCTGAGTTCTAGAATCAGTTCTGTCTCCCTGGATCATGATAAAGTTACTTAGCTTCCTTGGGCATTTGGATACCTAAAATTAAATAATTAATCAAGAAAATGATTATTATTTACATCATACTTTAGAAATGTATGAATATAGGAACCAGGTAAAGTTTGCATGATTATTTTATACCTTTCAAGTGCTTGTTCACAGTCTCAATTCTAGATTCTGGATACTTTCTAGAAAATAGCTGATTTAACCCAGTCTATTGATATATTTATTGGTTGTACTCCTACTCATTTCTCTTAGTTAATTATGTATGTCGAGTGGGTAAAAAAGCAGTGTTTTCTTCATTTATTTTAACACATTCTTTTCAGGAGTTGGAAGAATTATTTTCTTTTTGTGGGTTATGGAATTTGGGGACCATGTTTGGGGCTTGCTGAGACAGTGAACTGAGCAAGATTTCTTAAGACTCCTTCCAGCTTTATCGTATCTGTAGAGTTGATTTTTTTCCAGAATATGTTTGTTTATTATATTTCAGATGCTGAGATGAATCGTCACCTCTGTGTTTGGCTTTTTAGACATCTGTCCCTTTATGGTCACTGCCAATGCCACATCCACCCCTTTTTTCATCAGTTTACACGGATACATCTTGATACACAGCTGTGGGGTTTTAGACAAAACTGGAATCACATTCTCCACCTGTTAAATAAGGATTGCTCCAGGAGATATTGTCAGCAAGACACCAGGATGCTCTGGAAGCATAAAGCACTACAGAAATACATGGAGGACCTGAATAAAGAGTACCAAACACTTGAGCAGTGTTTGCAGCATATCTCTGTGAATCAAGGGGACCAAAGGTCCTTGAATCAAAGACATACTGAGTTGGCACCACTTGCAACCATTTACCAAGAGATTCAGAAGGCAGAACAAGCAATTGAAGAATTAGAATCAATGTGTAAAAGTAAGTAAAAGATATGTGTGTGTTCAAGTACAGGATCGATTTTCTAAATTAAACTTTCATTGAACTCAATTAAAAAGCCTACAAGTAATAAGCTTTACACTTGGAAAACAGGACTCTGTGCTCTGGATATTTGAAGTATTTTAGTAGTTGTTCTTTAGTAGTTGAGAAACTGAACTCCTTGTAGTTCTTGCCAGCAAGTTTTTAGGGTTTGGGAGACTGACTACTGACCTTTTCAGAAGTTTTAATTTCTTGCATAAACCTTTACTGAGCACTGTCCTACAGTGCTACATACCAGGAACTCAAAAATATAGTTCCTACCCCATTAAAGGGCTTATATGGTCTAGGTATTTCATCACCCTCCAGCTATCTCATCCCAATCCCTCCCTTCCCTACCAGCCCTAGGCAACCACTAATCTACTTTCTGTCTGTAGATTTACTTACTTCAGGCATTTTATATAAATGGAATCATATAGTATGTTGTCCTTTTTTTAAAAAGTATTGATTGTAAAGAAAAAGAGGCGAGAGGAGAAAGGGAGAGAAAAATTGTTTTTCCACTTATTTATGCATTCTTTGGTTGCTTCTTGTATGTTCCCTGAGCAAGGGATTGAACCCACACCTTGGCATATCAGGACAATATTCTAACCAAGTGAGCTCCCCGGCCCCGGCTGTGCCTAGCTTTTTTTCTCTTAGCATAATACTCTAAAGGTTCATCTCTGTTGTAGCCTATATCCATACTTTTTTTAATGTATTTTTTTTAAGATTTTGTTTATTTATTTTTAGAAAGAAGGTAGAGAGAGGGAAACATCAATGTGTGGTTGCCTTTCACATGCCTCCTACTGGGGATCTGGCCAGCAACCCAGGCATGTGCTGCAACTCGAACCAGCAACCCTTTGGTTCGCAGGCCAGTGCTCAATCCACTGAGCCATACCAACCAGGGTGCATACGTCATTTTTTTATTGCTGAATTATATTTCATGGTATAGGTATACCACATTTCATTTGATATATTCATCACTTGATGGATATTGAGTTGCTTTCACTTTTTGATTATTATGAACAATGCTGCAATGAATATTTGTGTACAAGTTTTTGTGTGGCCATAGATTGCTGAGCTGTATAATTCCATGTTTAACCTTGTGAGGAACTGTCTGACTGTTTTCCAAAGTGGCTGCACCATTTTCATTCTATCCCTGTGTGAGGGTTCTAATTTCTCCACGTCCTTGCCAATCCTTGTTATTTTCCCCTTTGATTCTACTGATCCTACTGCGTGTTTAGTGCTATCTCCTCGTGACTTTGAATTGATTTTCCCTGCCTCATTAATGATATTGAGCATCTTTTTGTGTGCCCAAATGCCTTATCATCTTTGGATAAATAACTGTTCGGATCCTTTGCCCATTGAGTTATTTGTCTTTTTATTATTGATTTGTGGGAGCTCTTTATATATTAGACATAAATTCTTTATCAGATGTATGATTTGCAGAAATTTCTCTCTTACTCTGTGGATTGTTCTTGGAAACATTATACTTTAAAATTTTGATGTTGTTGATTTATCTTTTTATTCTTTTGTTGCTTGTGTTATCAGTGTAATATCTAAGGGAACTACTATATAATCTAAGGTCACAAAGGTTTGTGTCTTGTTTTCTTCCAAGACTTTATATTTTTAGCCCTTACATTTAGGTCCCTGATTTACTTGAATTAATTTTGTATATCATGTCAAAGGTGTTTATTTTTAATTTTAGTATTCTTAACATTGCTATTGGCTTAATATTTTTTCTCGTAGGAAGATTTTTCGCAATAGACAGAAGTTGAAAGAAGCCTAATGGACTAACCTAGGATTCAACATTTATCCAGATTTTGTTATTGGCATTTAGTTACTAAACTTTCTTCTCTGTCCTATTTAATTAAGCCTTAGAAATGTTAAGCAATGTCAAGGCTAGTCATAATTACACCTGTGAAGTCCCGCGTGTTCAAAGTCTTATATTTTCCTGTCTTCTATGGGTGGCACCACAAATATCTCACCCACATTTAATGAGGATTATTTTTTACTCTTTTTGTATAAGGCCACTCAAGTTTGTAATTAATTGATTTGGGGGAAGTTCCTCACACATGATAGGGGCTTACTGAATGCTTTCTAAATTGAATTGGAATAACTTCTTTCAGCTTTGGTTGTATCATGTATGAGATCAGATTGGATTAGATTGTTCCTAAACTCTCTTCTGGGTTTACAGTTCTGCTATTCTTCAGTAATAGTGATACTAGCTACCTTTACTCTACAAAAATGTAGGCTTTAGCCATGCTAGATTATTCACAGTGTGCTGGGTAATAGTTGCCAACTTTAGATAAAAAGTGGCCACCCCAATTTACTCCAAAACTTATGTTTTTTGGGTTTATATTTAATTAGTCCCTTTTTAAACCTGTGTGATTAATTACTAATTTCTATAATTACTTACAGACATTCAAATCACAAGCTTTTGGGTCAAGATCACGCTTCTTTTCATACTGGGTTTTTTTGGGGGAATACTTTACAAATGCTTGTTTATTGGTATTCTCTTAACTATTCTAACTTCTTTTATATAATCCCTTACCTTCACAACTGAAATAAAGCTCAGTAGTCAGATATTAGTTAGCTATTTAAGAGATTCCCTGTATTTAAAAACTTTTACCATTGTTACTGTTGCTGGTTTGTAGGTCTAAATAAACAAGATGAAAAGCAGTTACAAGAACTTGCATTGGAAGAGAGGCAAACCATTGCTCAAAAAATCAACGTGTTATACAGTGAGGTATGTTTTAGGAGGTAAACTAATCTTCATACATAGTGTTAATATAAAAGAATAGTGTTCTTGCCAGATTATGCATTGGTGCTCAGAGTGCTTTCCAAACACCAGTTTGTTAAGTCTTCTCTTATCATAAGTGATTAGGTGGGGTTTAGTGCTGGAATTTGCTATAGAATGAGATTGAAGAGCTTGTGATACATATCAAAGAATAAAACACTCCCCCACACCCTAGCAACAATATTCTACAATTAAATCTATTGCCAGGCAAAGGAACACATGCTCATAAACAAATTTAGTTCACCAATGGGGAGCATAAGGGTTTTTAAGTCTTAGAAAGGGGGTGTGGTTCATGGTGATTGTGTTAATTAACGGTTGAAAATTTACATTCTGGATAGAATGGAATGAATACAAGGGTATAGAGACAGTTGGTTAACACACTATTTGTTGTAGCTTCTTCCAGCGCAATGGATGATTTGTCTGAAATCACGGAACTATGTACCATGCTCCCCTCTGTCACATTTGCCATTTTCCTGACTCTAGGAATCCAATAGAAGAAGTTTTTTAGGAGTTGAAGGGGATGAGGTAGAGGTACTGGTTATTTTTGTCACTGGTTGAACCAGCAAATCAAAGATGTCTGACTCTAATATATTCTGTAATAATCTCTTCCATTTCTAGCAGAGATGGAGTATGTATTTCAAAAATCAACAGTAGGGAGTATCATAACACGTACGTGCTTTTAGTTAGATTTGAATAATAATACAAATAAGAGGAAAGTTGGTTACTTTATTAGGATGCTTGTCACAGCTAAGAAACTATTTGAGCCTCATTTTGGGATTCCTCAACATACTCTTTAAACAAAGTAACTACTGAGAAGTCGGCAGAGCCTGGTGTTTTGCTGTCATTTATGGCAGACGAGAATGTGCAATCATGTAAAAAGAAGACTGTCAAAGCTTTACTTCATTCATTAGATGAAAGAAGCTACTGTTTAGAACTAATAACAGGCAAAATCTGAAGAAAATTGAATGGGACACTGGACTTTGATCTAAATTTCTGTATTTTAGAAAATTAAGATGATCTGATAGCATTGTGGAGAACATCCTGACAAGTAACTTCATTGTTAACATGAATTGATCACTTATTTTAGGTCTAATTAGGTCTACTTATTAAAGCATTTTAGGAGTTGACTTCACTGGGGTGCTATGTGATTTTTGTTAATTACTGAATATTTTTTAATATTTGGGGATCTTTTATCTAAGTTCAAGTAATAATAGTGTATATGTATAGTATATATACCATGGAACATATACATACTAATGCTTATAGTTTTTCCATTTTTTAGCTTATCCAGAATCTAGTGCCAAAGGAGAAATATGACAAAAATGATGTTATTTTAGAGGTGACATCTGGAAGAACTACTGGAGGTCAGTAAAGTAATTTTCTTATAAACAATCCATGAAATAGTCTAAATTTTACTTTGATTAGATACACTATAACTTTAAACATTTCACTTTTGAAGTAGTTACCAGTTTCCTAAGGGATCTAATTAAGACTGGTTCTCTTGGAAGTAAGTGCTGATTGAATATTTTTTGTATTTTGTCTTAGGTGATATTTGTCAACAATTTACCCGTGAAATATTTGACATGTACCAGAATTATTCAGGGTATAAACACTGGACATTTGAACTTCTGAATTATACACCTGCTGATTATGGTAAGTGTATTTGAGGATTTGTCCATAGATGATGCTAGAAATTCTTTTTCCTCTAAGTTTGATTATATTCATGCTGTCCTATATTCTAATTTTAATTTTATTGTTTAATTTTTTTTTCTGTATTGATTTTGAGAGAGGAAAAGGGAGAGAGGAAAAAAGAGGAAAGAGGAGAGAAGAGAGAAACATCGACTTCTGTTCCACTCATTCATGCACTCATTGGTTGTTTCTTGTATGCGCTCTGACCAGATATAGGACCCTCAACCTTGGCATAGTGGGATGACACTCTAACCAGCTGAGCTACCCAGCCAGGGCTGTCCCATTTTTTTTTAAACATTTGATCTCTATCTGCTAAATACCATGACATAGGTTCATCAGTCACAGTGGCTTACTATAGTAGTTTTAACTGGGAGAAAAGAGTGGGAGGGATTGCATCCACTGATAGACCTTGAACAATCTAACATTGTTCTTTTGGTTTGCACTAGGATGCGAAAGAAAAAAATCCCTGCGCTTTCTGTCTGTCTTTGTGGCAGCCCAGATTGAATAGGGGACTACATCTCTGGAAGAAAAAAAAATGAGTGGGAGGGAGGGTGATATCCTCATAGGAAGGAACATCTAAGTAAGAGAAAATTTCCCTGTGAAGGATAGGTATGTACCTTGCCTGGAAAGCATTGCTTTGTTGTTCAGAGATATAGTAAGGTTTTTACTCAAAAGAACTTTATCTAATCAGAAGATTTATCAGACTAAGTGGCTAATGATTTATCCAATTTTTATGGGAATGTAGAGAAAGTTAATAATTGCTCTTTATTTTCAAAAAGTTTCCATTTAGTTGAATTGATAAGAACTTAATACAACATAAACAATAACAAACAATGCAAATCTTTAAACTTGCAAGTATGTTAACTATGTTAAATGATATCTTCTTCTGATAATAATTATTTTTCCCATGCTTTTAATCTCTCTGGAAGTAGTTTTCTGCTTGGTTACACAAAGATACACTATAGTAGACAGAGGGGATTATGAATAATAAACCACAAACTATCAAAGTGGAGAAAGAAGATTAATACAAGTTAAATAATCTAGGGAAATGAAAACCAGTATACAGCATGTTGTGCTTGGTATAGATTTTATTTTATTTTATTTTATTTTTATTAAATTATATTTTATTATGCCATTACACTTGTCCCAGTTTCTCTCTCTGCTCACTTCCACCACTCATCCCCTACTCCCTCAGGCAATCTCCACACCTTTGTTCATGTCCCTGGTTCCTGCTTAGAAGTTCCTTGACTACTCCATTTCTCATATTGTACTTTACATCCCCAAAGCTATTCTGTAAGTACCTATATGCACTTATTAATCCCCTTATCTCTTCACTTGTGCCCCCACAATCCCCTCCCATCTGGCAACCATCAAAATGTTCTCTGTATCCATGATTCTGTCTCTGTTCTCCTTGTTTGCTTAGTTTGTTGTTTATTCAGTTGTTCATAGGTATGTATTTATTGCCATTTTATTGTTTCTAGTTTTGATCTTCTGTTTCTTAAATAAGTCTCTTTAACATTTTATATAGTAATAGTTGGGTGATCATGAGCTCCTTTAGTTTTTCTTGTTTAGGAAGCTCTTTATGTGCCCTTCCATTCTAAATGGTATCCTCGCTGGGTGGAGCAATCTTGGCTGTAGGTCCCTGCTTTATCTTTAACCTTCGGCATTTTAGTTATGATATGTCTTATAGTGGGCCTCTTTGCATTCGTCTTGTTTGGGTGTCTCTGTGTTTACTTGTGGACTTACATGTCTATTTCCTTCACCAAAATAGGGACGTTTTCCTTCACTATTTTTTCAAATAGATTTCCAATTTCTTGCCCTTTCTCTTCTCCTTGCACCCTTATGATGTGAATGTTGGAACGTTTGAAGTTGTCCCAGAGGCTGCTAACACTATCCTTGATTTTTGAATTTTTTCCTTCTTGTTATGATTGGTGGTTTTTTGCTTCCTTATATTCCTAATTATTGATTTGATTCTTGGCTCCATCCATTCTACTGTTGTTTCCCTGTAAATTGTTCTTTATTGCAATTAGTGTATCCTTCGTTTCTGACTGAATCTTTTTTATGCTGTTGAGGTCCTCACTAAGTTCCTTGAGCACCCTTATAACCAGTGTTTTGAACCCTGCATCTGATAGATTGCTTGTCTCCATTTCATTTAGCTCTTTTTCTGGAGTTTGCATCTGTTCTTTCGTTTGGCTCATGTTTCTTTGTCTCCTTGTTTTGGCAGCCTCCCTGTGTTTGTTTCTCTGTATTAGGTAGAGTTGCTCTGACTCCATGTCTTGGTAGTGTGGCCTAACATAGGAGGGGACCTATAGGTTGCAGTGGCACTACCTCCCATATCACTCAAGCTGTGTGCTTGAGTTGTACTTTTTGTGTGGACTTAGTGCACCCTCCTCTTGTAATTGAATCTTGGTGCTGGTGGCAGGTCAATGGGAGGGATTTGTCTAGGCCAGTCAGCTGCAAGGATTGGCTGTGACCATTGACTATCAGCCTCTGCCTTCTGTGTAGGATCAGCTGTGCAGGGGCAGAGTGGTGGTGCTCTGATGTGTCTGTAGCTGTACACTGGATGCTTAGGCTCTGGGGTTTCCTGGGTGGTACAGGCCAAGGTCAGCACCTGGTTGTGTTTTGCCTCGGGCCACCCTGCTGAGCTATAAAGCAATCTGAGTTAGCTGCTGCTTGTGCTGTGCTTGGAGATTCCCAGGCAAAGCTAAGCTGTGAATCTAGGCTGGCTGCTGCTAGTGCAGAGCTTGGGGCTACTTAGCAAGAGGTACAGGGCATGGAGGTTCACTGAGGCCAGCTGTTGCTTGTTTGAGAGGACTTAAGAAGTTGTGAAGCATGAGCCAAGACCTGCTATTTATATGTAAAAGTTTAGGTTAACAGTTTGGTGGGCCTGTAAGTTGGGTAGGGCAGAGTCTCAGAGGACCTCCAGGACTGGGCAAACAGTGTTAGGCAGATTAATGGAGTCTGAGATATGGCACCTGCCTGTTGGCTCTAGGGCTATGTGGGGAGGAGGGTTCAGAAAAGGGGCCATGGCCTGCCTTTCTGTCCAGGAGAAAGCTGTCCACCTGCTCTCACCTTGATGCCAGACACTTCAGTTCCTCCTCATGTCAATGGTGCCTTTCAAGCTGCTACCTCATGCTGGAACTCAGAGGGAGGGAGTCTGAGTAAATCCATGTGTAGGTTCTTTAAGAGGAACTACCTGGGATTCCAGAAGTTTCTTCTACTGACTCAATTCCTGCTGATTTTTGTAGTCAGAAGTTTTGGAGACTAATCTTTCTGGCACTGGAACCCTGGGCTGGGGGGCCTGGTGTGGGGCTGGGACCCCTTGCTTCTAGATATCCCTCCTGAATTTTTATCCATCACACATGAATTTGGGACCAGACCTTTCTGCCTCTACCTAGCAGTTTGGATAGATATGGTTTCTTTAATTCCATAGTTGTCAGATTTCCATCCAACTCGATTTCTTGTGGTTCTCAGTAATGGTTGTTCTTATAGTTGTAATGTTGATGTGGTTGTGCAAGAAGGTGGGCCGTGTTTACCTATGCCATCATCTTTGGTATAGAGTTTAAGTACAGCTAGTGAGAGCAGAGGGAATAGACAACCTGAGCTGTAGCATGGTGGTGGGAAAGATCTTGGTGTGTGAGTGGAACAGTGTATCCAGATGTATTTGCGATAGGAAATAATAGGAAATAGATTTGAACATCCTTGAAAGCTGAATAGGCCTTGATTGTTAGTGAACAGAAAGCTGCTGAAACCCTGGCTGGTGTGGCTCAGTGGATTGTCAACCTGCAAACCAAAAGGTCACTGGTTCGATACCCAGTCAGACCAGTGACTGTGTTGCAGACTAGGCCTGCAGTTGAGCGTGTGTAAGAGGCAACCACATGATCTCTCCCTCTCTTCCTCTCTTCCCCTTCCTTTAAAAATAAATAAGTAAATCTTAAAAAAAAATCTGTTTTAAAAAAAGAGTAAAATACTTCTATCAAATCAGATATTGATGCACTAGTTTCTCAAATACAGTGTCAAACATCCCACTAGTTTTATGTTGCCCTCTTTTCTTTTACTTTTATAATAAAAAAATTAAAGAATGGATTTTATAGGTTATATTTAAAGCAGACTACAGAGTAGTTAGTAGCATAAGCAAGCTATGACTAAGAGTCAGAAGTTGGAGTAGGGAGAAATGTGAGATACCTTCAAGGGAAGAACAGGGAAAATTTGGTAACTGATTGGATACAAGAAGGCGTATTGCTTGCCCACTATGTCCTCTATGCAGTGTAGGTTGTTTGATGTGTCCTGTGAGAGAGAGATTATTAATTACATTTTACAGATAAAGATCTAGGCTCAGAGAGTAAGTAACTAATCCAGTGTCCCACAATACGTAATGGCAATCCTGGGATTAAATTTAAGTCTCTCTGATCCAGAGTCACACTACATCCGGCTAATCTCTTCTGACACAAAGGAGATGAGCCACAAGGATTCTAATCTTTCCAGCTAGCAAGACTGTGATACTCATATGCTACTGAATGGAATAGAAGCTGAAAGGCAGAGCCAGCCCATTTGGGAAGAACAATAAGTGGTTTTTGAATTGTTAAGTTTGTGGTTATACTGAGCATTTATTTAGAAACATCCAGTAAATTATAAAGTTGTATAAACAGAGCTTTAGTGAGAGAACAGAATTGAGGATATATTTGTAGCTGTTAGCACAGAGGTAATGTCTGATACTGAAAGAAAAAGCGAGGGAGAGTCCATAGAGAGAGAACAAATATCCAGGGCACCAAACCTTGCAGAATGTCCACATTTAGAAACATAGACTAGTTGACAAAAGAAAAGGAGGAGTCAGTTAAGCAGAAAAAGGGTGAAGATGGCATAATATTATTTAAGTAAGAGAGAAGAGAGTTTCAAGGGGAATGTAATCAGAAACAGCATTATAAAAGACAGAATGGGAAATGTCATCAGTGACCTCTGAGATGTATATTTTGAATCCAACTTTCAAGAATGAAAGGGAAATGCACGTAACAACAGGGAGATTGCGTTTCAAGTATGTAGAGCAGCCTAAACAATGGGTGAGGAACCTTTCTTTTAGATACACTGACTCACTGACAAAATAAAATATTTTAAAAAGTAAAATGAAATTTTCAAAAAACAAAAATTTTTAATATTTTATTCATTTATAATTAAAGACTAGGAATAAAGCTCTATTTGCTGAAATTATAAAATAATTTTTAAAAAATCAATTTATTTATTGTAATTAGAAGAAAATGATATGAATAGAAAAAGACTAAAATAGAGAAAGGGGAAACAGAGCACCTGCCTTAAAAATATATAAAATTACTTGTGTGTGTGTGTGTATAAAGTTATTGCTTAATTTACATAAAGAGGAATTCTACAGAGATACATACAGAGACATCAGCTGTGTGAGAAAAGACACCTACGTGCAAAACTTCATATATCAGGTGACTTAAAGTCTTGTGGGTTTGTCACTTTTGGTACAAATAGGGGCAATGCTCAACCATTACATAAATATTTCAAACTAAATGATTACTGGATAGTCTTGGTGCAAGCAGTGGAGGGTGATATTCTTGATATGCAGTGCAGATCTGACTGTGTTACTCTGTATACCTGGTATCTCATGAATTGAAATATTTTAAAGTTAAAGGGGTTCTATGGCATGTATTACATTATCTCCTCCCTTCCTAAAGATTAATGTTTATAATTATGTTTTGTTATTGACACTCTGTCTTCCAAGGCTGTCAGCAAATTTGACCTCTCTGGAGGGAGACATTATCTCCAAAACTTTTCACTATGCAAACACCCTTGAAAAGGTTTTCTGGAACAAAAGGGCAGACAATGCCTCATTTGCAAGATGTGCAGAAACAGAAGACACTGATAGAGAATTGTTTCCCAACATCAGTATGAACTCATGAGGTATTTCCTATCTCTGTCCACTGAAAAGACCTAGAAACAGTGACTAATCCAGTAGCAGTGAACATCCCTAGCAACCAAATTGCATTCTTGAAATATTATTTCCTTCCCTTAGAAAGGAACCAGGGCTTCTTGGAGAAATAGCTGATTCCAGTGTGGGTCAAGAAGTATTCAAGATATTCATGGAACATCTTGTTATACCATTGCAAGAGCCATGTCTAAAGAACACAAAAGTTAATTTGAAGAGGCTCCCACTGGCAAGAGATGGGAAAAGTAGAGTTTCAGTGATAAATAATTGATTTAAACATGCTGGATGTGTTCAAATCCTTGAGTTCATAATGATATTTTTAAAAATAATTGGTCAGAGGATTAAAAGGACCTTAATTCAGCCCTGGCTGGTGTGGCTCAGTAGTTGAATGCTGGCCTGCAAATCAAAGGGTCACTGGTTCAATTTCCAGTGAGGGCATGTGGCTGAGTTGCAGGCCAGGACCCCAGTAGGCAGTGTGTGAGAGGCAACCACATACCAATGTTTCTCTCCCTCTATTTCTCTGTCCCTTCCTCTCTCTAAAAAATAAATAAATCTTGAAAAACAAAAAAGGACCTTAATTAATTACCTTGCAAAAAAAAGGGGGTATTGGTATGTTAATAAAACTGGTAAATGAACAGAATCAAGCATTAATCTTGCCTTTTCAATATAACTATCAGTGGATAAATAGTAGGCAACAGGAAATGTCTCTTTATAAATATATTTTAATTAAAACAGAAATGATAGAATTAGACCATCACCATTTTACAACCCCATGATACAGTATCAAAGGCTATCAAGACCATAAAAAGAGAGACAACCAGATTTACCAAGGAGCTCGAGCTAGTGTCTGATCCAGTCTCTGGATATAGCTGCCTAATTACAGTCAATACAGAGGGCAGCAGAACAGGTTGAATTTTGCCAAGAGTATGCAATCAACAAAATCAGACTGGGAAATTCTACAGGTCAACAGTCCAGATTCCTCAACAGATAATTTGTAGGAAACAAAAGAGATGGATGAAGAACCTTTAGATTAAGGGATTTAAAAGATGAAATCAGCCCTGGCCAGTGTGGCTTGGTTGGGTGTTGTCCTGTAATCTTAATGGTCATGGGTTTGATTCCCAGTTGGGCGCATGCTAGGGTTATAGTTTGTCCGTAGTTGGGGTGTGTGAGAGAGCAACTGATCCATGTTTTTCTCCTCCTCTTTCTCCCTCTCTTTCCCTCTCTCTAAAATCAAAAAGCATGTCCTTGGGCGAGGATTTAAAAAAAGAATTTAAAAGATGTAATCAAACTTTTTAAAATAGACAACACTAACTAATACTTAGGGCAGCACATTTAGGTAGTACAATTATTTTTTTAAAAAGGAATAAAACTCAGAATAGTGATTACTCATGAGAAAGGGAGGAGATTGCAACTGGGAATGGGAGGGCTTTTAGGGTGACTGACAGAGTTCTTTCTTTTGATCTTGTCATTAAGCCATACTTTTGATTCATGTGGCTTTCTATGTATATTATTGTATAATAAAAATATTTTTTTTAAATGTGTTTGATAAGAAGCTAGGCTAGGCATTAACATCCTTTTGTGATAATCTTCCCACTCAACAGATAAGCCAGAGCTGCATTTCAATAGATCCTCAAAAACTTGGGAGGACCTATCTAGTTGTTCATCATTATCAAAGTGTTATATAATTAAGCATGCTTTTAGTTAATGGCACCATATTAGCCCAGAATGGGATAGAATAGTTCAAGCAGAAAATGTCCTAGTATTTTTTTCTTACAGTCTTTTCATAAAAGTAAAACTTGTTTATTATAGAAAATTTAGAAACATAAAAAGTAAAATAAAAATCTGTTCTTATTCTGTTCCCTAGGGATAACCATACATAATATTTTGTTATATTTCCTTTTATGTATTACTCCATTTACATTTGGAAAATACAGTTTTGTACCTACTTTATGTTCTCATCTCAGTCTCTATTTCATGTTTAGACCTTAGATTACAACATTTAAGATCTTTATCCCTGTCAAATTAGAATTCATTAATAATTATGGATATTTTTTCCTAGGTGGGCTACATCATGCAGCTGCCCGAATTTCTGGTGACAATGTCTATAAGCATTTGAAGTATGAAGGTGGGATTCACCGAGTTCAGCGAATCCCTGAGGTGGGCTTGTCGTCAAGGATGCAGCGTATTCACACAGGAACAATGTCAGTTATTGTCCTCCCTCAGCCAGATGAGGTAAACTCACCAGGAGACATTGAAAACTTACTTCTTTGTAAATGGGTCTTATGCTGAAAAGCGTTAGCTTCTTGGAAATTATGTGATTTTCAGGATTTTAGGTTGAATTCAGCAGTCACTTTTGGATTTCCCAGGTAAATCCTTCTCCAGGTAAAGTTGTCTATTTTATCCCTGACCAAAATGTTTTGTTTTGTTCTAAATAGAAGTCACTTCTCCTCATAAAAAAAATCCACAAAGCTTTTTAAATGTTGTTGCCTAAGTTTTATCTTAAGAAAAAAATGAATTCCACAGATAATATTTTTAAGTCAGTGATATGTCTATATGGGGATATATGGCTTGGTTGAATATATTAATATTCCCATATTTTTATTTTTCCTAATTTTAAAAAAAGTTTATAGTAAACATATAGAAAATTGAAATAATACCATACTGAAAACTTTTATAACCTTCACCTGGAGTTAGTTGTTTACATTTTGCCACATTTCCTTTATTCCTATGTATGTGTGTATATATATACAGAAATATGTATACACACGTGTATATATGCATATATCCTTTATACATAGCAGACATTATGAGACTTTAACTCCCCCCAAATCTTTGACTTAAATCTCCTAAAAATAGGACATTCTCTTACATAAACTCAGTACCATTGCCTATGAAAATTATACATATTTCTGTAATATTCTATAATATTATTGTCTAGGAAAAAACTCCTATGTATTCTGTCTATTCACAGAATACCTGTATTTCAAATATGTGTTTTATTCCTCCCATCAAACAATTCACCAGTTCTCTGCAGACACCAAGTGGGTGTCCTAAAATTTAGTTAAGATTTGCTGCTATCTACCTGGACTTGTGTCAGATCTCATAGGCTAAAGACTCAACCCATAAGACTGCCTCCCTTCTCACTTCAGAGGCCAGTAGCAAGCCCAGGTGTTACCTGTGCTTCTGACCAACTGGTTATGTAAATTGGAAGGCTCCTACAACCCCTCCTTGGGTTTGATAATTTGCTAGAGTGGCTCATAGAACTCAGTTCACTTAAGACATTCTAGTTGATTACTAAGGATACTCCTAAGAAATATCCAAATGGAAGAGATGCCTAGGGCAAAGTACGTGGGAAATGCTGCAGCGCTTCATACCCTCTCCAGGCACGCGACTCTCTGGCACCACCACAAATTCCCAAACGTGGAAGCTCTCTTAGTCCTATAACTTGGGGATTTTTATGGAGGCATCAATATGTAGTCATGATTGATTAGATAATTGGGGATTAATTCAATCTCCAGCCCCTCTCTCCTCCCTGGAGGTGGGGGAGGGAGGCGGTGAAGCTGAAAGTTTCAACCGTCTAATCACATGGTTGGCTCCCCTGGCAATCAGCCCCCATCCTGTGGTAATCAAGAGCAGCAGTTTTCAATCTTTTCCATCTCATGACACACATAACTAATCACTAAAATTTTGTAACATAACCCCCCCCCAAAAAAAACAGGTATAATTTTGATTCACACTGGACAACTACTGTTGTATTGGCTGTTGTCCCTGTTTATCTGACAATTTCAGGGAAAAGAGGTCAGTGCCCCTAATTAATCAGGTATTACTTGCTTTAAAATTTTTTGAGGCACATGAGTTGAAAATAACTGGTCTAGGAGCTTTCCAATAATTACATTAACATAAACTCAGGTGTGGTTGAAAGGGCTTGCTATGGATAACAAAAGGACAGCCATATCATTCTTACATTAGGAAATTCCAAGGGTTTTAGGAGCTCTTTTGCCAGGCACTGGGCAAAGAGCAAATACATATTTCTTATTGAAAATCACAATATCACATTTGTCTAATATCTACTCCATATAGTTTCCCCAAGTCATCTTAAAGTAGTTTTTTTAAAAACCAGGATCCTGACTTTTGGCCAAGATGGAGGCGTAGGTAAATACACTGTGCCTCCTCCAACAACCAAAAGGATGACAATAGCAAATTTAAAAATAAAAAACAACCAGAACTGCCAGAAAATCAAACTGTATGGAAGTCTGAAAACCAAGAAGTTAAGAAAGAAACATTCATCCAGATGGGTAGGAGGGGCAAAGATAGGCAGCTGGGGCAGAGAGGACTTGAGGCAAGGTGGCAGTTGGAGGACCCAGGCTGCAGAGCTTCAATCTTTTTTCCTTCTCGGACCAGGTAGTTCCACATTTCCGTGTGGATGAACCAGGATGAACAAGTAGGGAGTGAGACAGACCAAAGCAATCCAGGGTTCCAACCCAGGGAAATAAAGCCTCAAAACCTCTGACTAAAAAGATATATGGGTGTTGTGGCAGCAGGAGAAACTCCCAGCCTCACAGAAGAGTTCATTGGAGGAACCCACATTGTCCTAGAAGGTACACACACCAACCAACCCGGAATCAGCACCAGAAGGGCCCAATTTGCTTGTGGGTAGCGGAGGAAGTGACTGAAAGCCGGCCGAGAGCTGAGCAAGCAGCACTGTTCCTTCTCAGACCCCTCCCCGGACATATAGCATGACAAATCAGGGTTGCCTCACACTGGCCAATACCTAAGGCTCCACCCCTTACTATGTAACACGTGTGCCGAGACAAAAAAAAAATGGCCCAAATGAAATAATATCAAAGCTCTAGAAAAAGTACAACTAAGTGATGAAGAGATAGCCACCGTATCAGATGCAAAGTTCAAAACACTGGTAATCAGGATGCTTACACAAATGGTTAAGTATGGCCACAAAATAGAGGAAAAAGTGAAGACTATGAAAATTGAAATAAAGGAAAATGTACAGGGAATCAACAGTCATGGGAAGGAAATCAGGACTCGAATCAGCCGTTTGGAGCAGAAGGAAGAAATAAGCATTCAACCAGAACAGAATGAGAAACAAGAATTCAAAAAAATGAGGAGAGGCTTAGGAACCTCCTGGACAACCTTAAATGTTCCAACATCCAAGTCATAGGGGTGCCACAAGGAGAAGAAGGAGCAAGAAATTGAAAACATATTTGAAAAAATAATGAAGAAGGACTTGCCCAATCTGGCAAAGGAAAATAGACTTCCAGGAAGTCCAGGAAGCTCAGAGAGTTCCAAAGAAGTTGGATCCAATGATACACACGCCAAGGCACATCATAATTGCATTACCCAAGATTAAAGATGAGAGGACCTTAAAAGCAGCAACAGAAAAGGAGACAGTTACCTACAAAGAAGTTCCCATGAGACTAGCAGCTGATTTCTCCAAAGACACCTTACAGGCAAGAAGGGGCTGGAAAGAAGTATTCCAAGTCATGAAAGGCAAGGACCCACATCCAAGATCATTCTGTCCAGCAAAGCTATCATTTAGAATGGAAGGGCACATAAAGTGCTTCTTAGATAAGGTCAAGTCAAAGGAGTTTACCATCACCGGCCCTTATTATATGAAATTTTAAAGGGACTTATCTAAGAAAAAGAAGTTCAAAATATGAACAGTAAAATGGCAACAAACTCACAACTATCAACAACCAAACCTAAAAAAACAAGAACAAACTAAGCAAACAACTAGAACAAGACTAGAATCACAGAAATGGAGATCACATGGAGGCTTTTCAACAGGGAGTGGGAGGGGTGGGAATGGGGAAAAAGGCACAGGAAATGAGAACCATAAATAGTAGGTACAAAATAGGGTGAGGTTAAGAATAGTATAGGGAATGGAGAAGAAGCCAAAGAAGTTATGTGTACAAACCATGCACATGAACCAAGGGTGGGGAATGCTGGTGGGAGGGGGGGTGCAGGGCATAGTGGAATAAAGTGAGGGAATATGGAACAACTGTAATAGCATAATCAATAAAATATATATATATTTTAAAAACCAGGATCCTGTTGAGTTTCATATATTATAGTTTCTTGTTAATTTCTGTAAGTCTGGAACAGTTTCCCACCCCCCCTTTTTTTTTTTTTAAATAACGTTGACTCTGTGAAGAAAGTCTAGACCATTTGTCTTTCAGCATGCCCCACATTCTAGATCTTATTGTTTCCTCATGGAACTTTTTAACTTGTTCCTTTATCCCATGTGTTACATTGAAAATTATATCTAAATGTTCCATTCTATTCAGGTTACATGTTTTGAGCAAGAATACTTTATAGGTTTAGTTGTATTCATGTTGCATCTTATCAGAGCACACGTAGTATCAGACTGTCCTTTTAGTGAGGATTACTTTGAACATTTAGTTAAGACAGTGATCACAATAATATCTCCATTATAAAAGTATATTTTTCCTTTTATAATTACTAAATAATCTCTAGGATATACATATCTCATTCCCAACAACTTTTATTCCATGGTTTTAACTTCATTTTTGCCCGAATCATTTATTTTGGAGTTGCAAGATGGTATTTTTCTAATTTAATAATTCCTTCTACTTTTATTAACTAGCATTCTTTTCTGCCAGGAATTTTCCTCTGAGCTACCTTGTCTCCTTCCTTCCTGCTTTCTTTCTCTCTTATTTTACGTCATTATAAACTCATATATTGAGTTTCATATATTGAGCTCATTATAGACTTAAAGATTTGTGTTTTAAATTTAGTGAGTTATAATCATTATTGTTTCTGATGTTTTACATTGTCCTAGGCTTAGCCAGTAGCAGCCTTCAAAAGAGTAATACTTTTGAAATGACCCTATCAGTCTTTGAGTATATCCTTCCTTTCTGGTATAATTACAAATACCAGGCCCACCTTATACTCCTCTGCCTCTGACTTGAGGTCAGACTTCATTCTTTTTAGTGGGGAATGGACCTGGAAATCAAGATCTGGGTTATGGATGTGCTCATTCATTATTTCTGAAGTATGCTTACATCTAGACTCTTCAGTGGACAGAGCTAAGAAACATGTGGTTTTAAGTAATTATTACCAATTCAATTTTAACAGGGAGCTTTGCTTCCTCATCTTGCATTTTGTATTTGTATCTCTTTCTACTTAGAGTAAAAACCTTGTTTTTTAATTAATATGTTTACTTTTTCCTTTATCATACAATATGTATAAAATTGTTTTAAAATTACTAAGTAATATTTAAGATTTCTGTCCTTAGAATATAATCTACCAAAAATGCATAGTCAGAGTACTATGTTGAAAGATAATCTGAAATAATGTTTTTCTGTATGGTTATGCTATTATTATGGAAAATATTTTGGTTCACTTGTTTCTATTTATATTTAATTTTAAGATTTAATTTTTAATTTTTTAAATTTATTTAAATTTTATTTATTTACCTCATTTTATTTTTGCTATATGTAAGCATTTACATGATCAGAAATCAAAACCATGGAGTTGTCTTGCTTCCATCTTTATTCTTCCCACTTTATTCCCACCTATTTGCTTGTTGTCTTCATACTCTTAAAAATTAAAGTCAGTGAAGTTTTATTTTTCTAAAAGAAGAAGGTCTTATTCCCTTAATTAACATTAAAATTTTTTATATACTATTAAGTCACTGTTTCTATATTCAGAATTTCCCTAAAGTCAGTAGGTAGTTTCTGTAACATTTGGGAGAATAACACATATAATTATCTACACATTTGGTATGTAACTACTTCATACACTGAAATCACAAGAAATAAGACATTACTCTTCCTCTTTAGTGTTTATTTAGGTACCCAACACTGGCATATATTAACAAAGGCTATATACTGTATTTTTCGAACTATAGGACGTACTTTTTCCCTCCAAATTTAGGAGAAATAATGGTTGTTAATGCTGCTGTTGAGTTCTGTTTACACTTACATTGGTGAAATATTATGTTATTTATGTTTTTAAATATTTTACCACATTTTTTGCTTCAAAAATTTTTTTCCTATTTTCCTCAACACCTAGGTGCGTCTTATGGTCTGAAAAATACAGTAATCTTTTTCTTCACAATATTGTACTCCCTATAGAGGAAATAAAAGAACAACCAACTAAGTTGTATGTTAGATTGTAACCTTGACCTCCTGTTATTGTACTTTTCAAACAGAAAAGTCATATACTCTCTGTCAAACAAATAAGTGATAAATATGGAGCAGAATGTTAAATCTCCCCTCAAAAACAGCATATTTTTAACTATTATGGATGGGTATGGGTGAATATATGTGAGGTCTGTCCAGAAAAAGTCTGACTGTTGTTAATATGAGAATGGTTTGCATGACATCCATGTAACCTGGCAGCCAGGGAGAGTACACTGGAGTGTGCGTGCATGACCAGTGACTTCACTGTACTAGTCAGTAGGGGCAGTAGACCTTTTTGAGTGAGCACATGTACCTTGTGGCCATCACATTCAAAATGACTTGAGTGATTAGAGCAATGAATCTGCATCACATTTTGTGTTAAGCTTGAACATTCCTCTGCAGAAGCTATTTAGATGATTCAGAAGGCTGCAGCTATGGGCAACTGGTGATTGGCAGCTTCACCAGGACAACGTGCCTGCTCATGCATCACATCTTGTGCAGAGTTTTTTGGAGAAACATCAAATCACCCACGTAACTCAGCCTCTTACACCCCAGATTTGGTGCCCTGTGACTTCTGGCTTTTCCCAAGACTAAAATCACCTTTGAAAGGGAAGACATTTCAGACCACCAATGAGATTCAGGAAAATACATTGGGGCAGCTGATGGTGATTGGGAGAACTGTGTGAGGTCTCAAGGTAGCTTACTTTGAAGGGGACTGAGGCATCATTATCTTACATGCACTGTTTTTTGTTTCTTGTATCTTCTTCAATAAATGTCTCCATTTTTCATACTACATGCCTGGAAAGCTTGGACAGACCTTGTATATCTCCAAAATCAAGGTATTGGTAGGGCCATGTTCCCTGCAGAGCTTTAGGGGAGAATCTTCCCTTGCACCTTCTTGCTTCTGGTGTCTCCAGGTATTCCTTGTCTTGAAGCTGTATAACTCCAGTTTCTGCCTCTAAATTCACATTCTCTGTCCTCTAGATGTCTTTTCTAAGGACACATTATTGGATTTAGGGCCTATTTGAATAGCCCAGGATGATCTCATCTTAACTCTATCACATGTGTAAAGACCCTTTTTCCAAATACGGTTCCAGTGTTTAGAATATGAACATATTTCTAGGGTACCTCCATTTAGCCCGGCAGTTAGTGTGTGTGCACACACACAGATGCTCAATTCTCATTCTTCATAGTATGTTCTATAAAGTCACAGTGAACACCGATTTAGCAAATACTGAGCCCTTTCTCCAGGGGGAAATATATATAGCCCACATAGATTATAACCTTAAATCCTAAAAACAACCCATCCTGGTAGTCTATTTATTATATAAAAGGCAAAGTGAAGTTTAGAGTGACTCTCCTGAGGCCACCTCACTAACAGGTCCCAGAGTTGGGATTCAAACCCTGTTCAACCAGTGCCAGAGTCAGAGCTTCTTGCACCACACTGCCCTTTTCTCTTCCTGTCTTCATCCTTTGGTCACACTAAAATAAGAAAGCAGAGTATCATCACCTTGTTTGTCCTCAGCTGGGAATGTGCACATGTTAAAGCAACTTAAACTTTTTGCTGCATGTACATGTCTTCTAAAGATTGTAAAAATGCTATAATAATTGACTTTGGAAAGCAAATAAATTTTAATGAGTAAGTGAATTTTCAAATATAGAATGAGGAAATACTGAGGATTAGCTTTATATATAGGTACATATATACATCCATATATTTTATATATTTTGTCTGATGTAGCTTATAGGATGATGGATGATGAAACTTGAAAGTTTGCATAATGTAGTGACCTCATAGCATCTTACATCAGTGTTAAAAAAAAAATACCATCCATTGAAATAGGGAATTTATTTCACCTCTTAGTTTAATAGCTGTGACACAAAGCAATACAGTACATTTGAAAATTTTTGAATAAATTTAGTATGAAAGTAATTCACTGAGAGTAGAATTTACTTATGTTATACTTTCTGTTCTAGGTAGATGTGAAAGTGGACCCCAAGGATTTGCGAATAGATACATTTCGGGCCAAAGGAGCAGGAGGCCAGCATGTTAATACAACTGATAGTGCAGTGAGACTTGTCCATATCCCCACAGGTAAGCAAGTCCGTTTGCTTTTGTACTTTTAACTTTTTTTTTATAACTTATAAAATAATTTAGGAGAGAGTCCCATGTTAGTGTCTCACACAAACCCTTTAAAGGTGACATTGGGGTCATAGGTCTGAGATCTGCGATGTGTTCATACTCACCTTCTATTTGGAAAAGACACCTCTTTCAAAGGAGGCAGAGAGTGAGTGGACCTATTCAGAGAAGGTGCTACAGGAGTAAGCAACCAGAGGAACCCTAGCTTAAAAACAAACTTGAAAATAGTATTGGACATGCCACTGCAATGGATCTTTTATCACCATATAGATTGACTGCTAGTTCCATTAGGCTCTGCTGCGTGAACACTGTTTTTATTTATTTATGTATTTATTTATGTGTTTATTTATTTTTTAATGAATAAAAATTTTTTACTGAAACAAAAAAGATCTAAGACCACAGCTTCTGGAAGAACTATTTGTTCTTGCCAGTCTTGAACTTCTCTTTGAACTTGACTTTGGCTTCCCATCAGGCCTTGCATTTCAGAGAACTGTGAAGATGTCCTTGTTGACAGCAGTTTTGTCGAGAGAGATATTCTCCAAAGTACCTTGTGGGCATGAGTTGATTGTACTTATAAACTTTCACAAAAGACTTGATCTTTGACCTCTTGGCAGTTTTCTTCTTGCCCATGGAGGCTGTTACTTTGTGGGGATAGGTGGTCAATTCCAGCCACCAGAGCATGGCTGTAGGGTAGTCTGGTGCTTTACATATACATTAATTCTCCCAGTGAGCCTATGAGGTAGCAACTATGATTACTCATTTTACAGATGAGAAAATGGAGATTAGAACACCCAGCCCAGGTCACATGGCTTAGAAGAAGCAAACAGGCCAGATTTAGGGTGGCTTCTCATCACTATACTTAGTTAGTATAACCAGCTACCAACAGGAGATCATTCCTGGTACCTACCCTTGGCTCCAACAGCCATCTGAGTGTAGTGTCTGTCTCTCCTCCTCCTCCCTCTTTCTTCCCCTCTCTTTCCCTCTCCCCATCTCTCTCACCTCAGTCATCATCAGTGTTCTTCATGATGACCGCTTTGTGTCCAGAATAGCATCTGGCCAGGACCAGTAAACTTGCTCATTTTGACAGCAGCTGAACACATTTAGATACTGGTCATTTTGGTACGCTTTGAGGCAATTTTATGGTCCTTAATGTGATTTTCAGTATTTCTATCACTTTCCAAATTTTTAAAAAATATATTTATTGATTATGCTCTTACAGTTGTCCCAATTTTCCCCCTTTGTCACCCTCCACCTGGTACCCGCATTCCTTCCAGCAGTCCCCCCTTATTTATGTCCATGGGTCATGTATATAAATTCTTTGGCTACTCTATTGTCTATACTGTTCTTAACATCCCCCTGTCTATTTTGTGCCTACCAATTTGAGCTTCTTAATCCCTTTACTTTTACCCCCATTTTTGCCCTTTCCCTTCCTAGCTGATAACCATCCAAATGATCTCCATATCTGTGATTCTGTTTCTGTTCTGCTTGTTTGCTTAGTTTGTCATTTGAATTCAGTTATTGATAGTTGTGAATTTATTGCCATTTTAATGTTCATCATTTTGATCTTCTTTTTTCCTTATATAATTCCTTTTAGCATTTGATTTAATAATGGCTGGGTGATGATGAATTCCTTTAGTTTTACCTTGTCTGGAAAGCACTTTATCTGCTCTTCCATTCCAAATGAAAACTTTGCTGGATAGAGTAATCTTGGATGTAGGCCCTTGCTTTTTTTTTCTTTTAAGATTTTATTTATTTATTTTTAGAGAGGGAAGGGAGGGAGAAAGAGAGAGAAACATCAGTGTGCGGTTGCTGGGGGCCATGGCCTGCAACCCAGGCATGTGCCCTGACTGGGAATCGAACCTGCGATGCTCTGGTTCGCAGCCCACGCTCAATCCACTGAGCTACGCCAGCCAGGGCCGGCCCTTGCTTTTCATCACTTTGAATATTTCTTGCCAGCCCCTTGTAGCCTGCAAAGTTTGTTTTGAGAAACCAGCTGACAGTCTAATGGGAACTCCTTTGTAGGTAACTGTCTCCTTTTCTCTTGCTGCTTTTAAGATTCTCTCTTAATCTTTAACCTTCAGCATTTTAATGATGATGTGTCTTGGTGTAGTCCCCTTTCTGTTCATCTTTTTGGAACTCTGTGCTTCCTGGACTTCCTTCACCAAATTAGGGAAGTTTTCTTTCATTATTTGTTTCAATAACTTTTCAATTTCTTGCTCTTCCTTTTCTCCTTCTGACATCCCTGTGATTCAGATGTTAGAATGTTTAAAGATGTCATAGAAGTTCCTAAGCCTCTCCTCATTTTTTTGAATTCTTTTTTCATCCTGCTCCTGATTGAATGCTTTTTCCTTCTTTGTGTTCCAAATCATTGGTTTGATCCTCGGCTTTATACACTCCACTGTTGGTTCCCTGTAGACTTTTCTTTATTTCAGCTAATGCAACCTTCATTTTTGCCTGGGTCTTTTCTATACCATTGAAGTACCCATTGAGTTCCTGGAGCATCCTGACCACCAGTGTTTTGAATTCTGCTTCTGATAGGTTGCTTATCTCCATTTAGTTCTCTTTCTGGAGTTTTGTTGTTCTTTCATTTGGGCCATATTTCTTTGTCTCCTCAATTTGACAGCTTCCCTGTGTTTGTTTCTGTGTATTAGGTAGAGCTGCTTTGAATCTCTGTCTTAGTAGTGTGGCCTGTTATAGAAAAGCACACCTATTAAGTTGTATGGGATAGGGCAGCCTGTGTTACAGCTTTGTTGTTTTGTGTGGTGGAGGGCTCACTGTGGGCATAATACCTCTGCTGGCCTCTGGAGTTTTGCCTGGGAGGAAGCTGTCTCCCTGCAGTCGCACTTGACTTTCTCCCCATGTGCCACTGGTATCCTTCCAGCTGTTGCCCTGGTGCTGAATCCCAGAGGTGGTGGGTCTGTGTGACTCCTAATTTTGTTGTGTGCCCTTTAAGAGGAGTCTCATGAGAATTCCACAATTTCTTCCACTGCCCCAACCCCCACTGTTTTTTACAGCTAGAATTTATGGGGTTTTATCTTCCCGGCATGGAACCCTGGGCTGGGTGGTCTGGATTAGGGCTGGGATCCCTTGCTCCCAAGGTATCCCTCCCATTTTTTATCTACCACATGTGGATGTGGGACCACTTGTTCCTGTCTCCATGCCAGTTCGTGTCTCCAAGCCCTTCTGCACCTCTCTACATCTCTTCAGCGTATCCAACCCTCCTACCTGTTGGATGAGTGTGGCTTCTTTAAATCCTTGGTTGTTGGACTTCCACACAGCTTGATTTTCTGACAATTCTGGGTGATATTTGTTTTCTAGTTTAGTTTTATTTTGTGCTATAACTGTACATGGAAGCAAGACGTGTGTACTTACGTCTCCATCTTGACTGGAAGTCTCATTTTTCAGATTTTTAAACTCACTTTAATTCATTTTTAAATGAATTTTAAAAGAAAAATCCATTTCTGTATTACATGTATATGGCTTTAAAAGTCCAATGGTGAAGTCCTATAACAAATGACCGCAACTCAATGGACTAGTTCTTCCTCTCCCTCTTTCTTTCCTTGACCCTAAATTTCTGTTACTCAGACACAACCACTTTAAGCTCTTTTAACTATTTTTTCTGGTAATCATCTCAGTGTTTCTAAATAATAGTTAGATTTAATTAAGTAATTATAAGATTATATATTGACTAATATAGTAGATGAGGATTTTGGCTCTCTCATAATAAATATCTTCCTTTCCCTTTCCTAATATATTTGTAGTTTGGCAAAATTAATCTTTAATGTTTTTATATAAGGAACAGGTAAATAGTGTTCCCTGCTGAGCCAAATAATATAATATACTGTGATTTCAATTCCTAAAGTTAATAATTACCTCACTGTTTTTTCATTTGCTTAGTTATTTTCTTTTTTGACCCTGAGTCTTCCTATAACATCCAAAAGCTCTGCAAACTGAAATTAACCCAGTTTTCTTCAGGGCTAATGGTTTGGGTTTTTTTTTTTTTGTTTTTTGTTTTGTTTTTTTTTGGTACAAAAAATATTTTATTTATTTATTTTTAGAGAGAGGGGAAGGGAAGGTGAAAAAGAGGGAGAGAAACAGCAATTGGTTGCCTCCCATATGGAGCCCTACAGAGGACGAAACCTACAACCCAGGCATGTGCCTGACCAGGAATCAAACCCGCAACCCCTTCGCTGTGAGGGATGACAACTACTGGGCCCCACTCGTCAGGGCACAAGGCTAATGCTTTTGATGACACCTCTAACGGACCACTCCATTGTTCTGCTCCAGTCTGGACAGCTGGCTCTCCTGGACTGCAGAGGTTATTCTGGTCACTAAGAGTCAAGGAATTCCCTTAATTTCTATTTTGTGTTGGAGCCTTCTGTTTCTTGGATCCTATCTCATCTTTCTTGGTTTACTCCCCCATTTTAGAGAAGCTCATATTTAAGTTGCTTTCTGAGAAAAGTTGCATGAGATGTAAGTATTTTGAGACTTTCTACCTCTGAATAATTTTATTCTCACCCTTCATTGATCATGAACACTTGTTGAAAATTATTTTCACTTGGAACATTTAAGGGTTTTATAATTCATTGTATTTGTTACTTTCAATTTGGAAACTAATGCCCTTTATTTTATTTTTGATTGGATTTATTGGGGTGACATTCATTGATAAAATTTTATAGGTTTCATATGTACAATTCTGTAAGACATCATCTGTATATTGTGTTGTGTATTCACTACCCCAAGACAAGTCTCCTTCCATTACCATTTATCCCCCCTATGCCCTCCTCCACTTCCCCTGCAATCACTACACTCTTGTCTGTGGCCATGAGTTGGGTTTTTTGTTTGTTTGTTTGTTTGCTTAGTCCTTCACCTTTTTCACACAGCCACACAATGCCCCCTCCCTTCTGACAGCTGTCAGTCTATTCTTTAGAGACTCATGCCCTTTAATTCTGAAAATTTTCTTCAGTAAATTTTTCTCACCATTTTTTGTCCTTCCCAGAATTTTTATTAGTCAGATATTAGACCTCTTAAATTTATCGTTTTATTTTCTTTTTTCCTCTTATATCATGTATCACATTGTTTTAATTTTTTTTTTTACTTTTATTCCCTGAATTGTCTCTTTTTCATAGCACCCTTTTGTTATCTTGTTGATGCATTTTTCTTATTTTATTGCCTAAGTGTGCAGAGTCTGGCACAAATAACATCCCTTTTTTGTTACAAAACCTTTTATTACAAAATCATAAGCATATAATTCTGTAACATAATAATATCACACTCAAGCACACCTTACCACATTTTAGGTGAAATGTTCAAATTAAAACTATAAATTATTACATCCATATTTTTACCCTGCCAACCATACTCAAGCAAACATTACTTCTGCCAGACTCTATTAATTTTAGTTTCCTTGAAGTTTTTTTCTGCTTCCTGCAGTGTCTCTATTTCCTCTGAATTTATTTTTCTTGTTTGTTTCAGTATTACTTTCATTTTTGGAAATGTCTAGGTATCCTTGACTGCCTGTACACTTTTAACAGTGAGGTTCTAAAAGCTTTGAGTGTGTGGGTGCCACACGTCCACTAGTAAGTTCTACTGCAGGGCAGTTAAGTGATTAATCAGCTTTTTTCAAATTAGGAACCACCAAATGCCAGTGTTTGTAGATCTTTTTCTTTTGGATAGTTTCTGCTAAGAAGGATCATCCAGGGTATAACGGAGTAAGGTCAAGATTTCACTATTCAGTAACAAACTTTTACTGATCTTCTTGTTTTCAGTGCCATGCTTCATATTTGCACTTCTTTGTGTCTAGTCTCACGTCTAGAACATTCCTTATTTAATTCTCTAAAGACTATACCTCCTGCCTCCTACAGATTGAGAGAGGAGACTTGAATTTCTACTTCAAGACTGTTTTTAGTCCCCAAATCCTTACCTCCAACTTCTGAACTAACTGATTCCTCAATTCCTAGACCTTTCTGACACTCAGCAGGACAAATAGGCTTGTTTCTGATCATCTCCATCAACAGGGAGCTAAGTTTCACCATTCTCCCCTCTGCTAGGCCATTTACTGTTCCATTTGCTTTTTCTCTGTATATATTGTGTTTGGAGAGGCAACTGATCAATGTTATCTCTCTCTTTCTCCTTTCCTTCCCCTCCCTCTAAAATAAATAAATAAATCTTAAAAGACAGAAATATGCAAATTATTAGATATTTGTGTTTTATTTTGTGAGATACTGTTCTATATTATAAGCAGTCTGGAACAGTAGTAATTAGCTTAAGATTAATTAAAATGAGAATAAGTAGGGTAAAAGGTGATAAAAATTCTGATGAAATGAGCCAGAATACTTTAAAACATATTAAAGGATTGTAAAACCACCCTGTGAAGCCATAAATTACTTAATTTACAAAAAGTGACTGTTATTTGTGTTACCAAACTTACCTTGGGGTAAATTATTTTTTAGCCATTTAGATCTGGTTCTTTGATGTAAAACAGGCCTCATACCTTACCCTCAGACCTTTCCTAGGCAAGGCATATCAAGACCTATTAACTCTTATGAATCCATATAGTTATGAGCAAGTGATTTATGAGTCGTCATCTTCCTACTTTGAAGTTTGACATGATTTCAGCACCTTGTATAAGGAAAACTCAGCCTTTCTGCCATTTCTTCCATCCCAAGACCCTTAGAGTGGGAACTATGTTCTTGATAGAATTGAAAGTGAGAACTGTAGGTCATTCTTCCATTTTCTCCATGCACATGGACTCTGAAGAATCACATTTTTTCTAACCTTCTGCTTCTATATAACTCCATTTTTATTTAACCTTTGATTATGTATAACTTACGTCATCTAAGAACCCATCAATTGAAAAACAAATGACTATTTTATTCCTATGAAGAAATATAAAAAATACTGTTAATTGAACTATGCCAATGATTGTAAGATACAATTCACTTTCAAAGAGGTTAAAAAAATTTATACAGTATTTTTCTCACTTATAATTGAAAATCTTTTAAATAATATATGTAGTTACACAGCAAATATATATTAAATACCATTTGGTACTGTTACCACCTACAGTTTTGGAATCTCCTATAGAGTACTGAAAAAACACTGAGAACACTTATTTTTTCCAAAAGCCATTTTATAGTTTTTTAACAACCACAGCACCTTATTTCAACAGGTCCTCTATTCTTTAGCACACCTTTTCACCCCCAAATCCTCTATTCTTGAGGGAGTACTTATGACTAAATACTCCCATATAAGAAAAGATAGGATCACAGGATTCTCTTAGGAATGACTGAGCTGCTAAGTAAGAGTGTTATGCTATATAAGTTCTAGCCTGAGCTACTGGATAGGAATAGTGCAGGAGTCTAAGCAAAAATCAGTACAGGCCCGCTGACAAGGAGATGAATTTCAAAGAAATCTTGTGACTGTCTAGCTATCTTGAAATGGAAATTTTCATATTCCTTTAGGTGGTGAAAAAAGGATACCAGATTTAAGACAGTTCCAGGCAAATGCCTGGAAGACGGAAGCCAGCTGGTACTCCAGCCCAAACACATGGCTGCAGTAAAGCAGTCAAGAAATAAGTTTAACCCTGGCAGGACGGCTCAGTTAGTTGGAGCGCCGTCCTATACACCAGAAGGTTGTGGGCTTAATTCTCAAATCAGGGCACATACCTAGGTTGTTGATTCCAATTCCTGGGTGGGTGGGGTATGTACAGGAGGCAACTGATGAATGTTTATTTCTCACATTGATGTTTCTCTCTCTTTTTCTCACTCCCTTCCTCTTTCTCTGAAATCATTGAAGATATACTCTGGTGAGGATTTTAAAAAACAAAGAAAGAAATTTGAACTAAAAGATGTAAAACGTGGGTGCCCTCCTTAAAGTGTTAGTTGGTGTAGATTGTAGATTATTTAGGCAGGGCTAAAACACAGTGTCACCAACCCTTGTGGATCAGGGTCCTTCCATCTAGTGTCTCTCACGCCAGTAAAACAATACAGAGTTCAGTAAAGCAGAACAGAAACTTGATTCTTTGATCAGGGAATGGAAGAAGGTGAGCTTGCATTCAGAAAGCACCTTTTCACCCTAATGAAATAACTGGGTAATTTTAAAGGATCAGGGAAAGCCTAAGAAACAAATCAAGAACCTAGAGAATCAGATTTCTTCAAGGAGGTGCACATTCCATAGGAAAGGGAGAGTATGTGCAGCTACACCCTTCCTCCTGCACACCACCCAGAATGTGCCTAGCAGAGCTTTCCTCCCACTCCATGGTGATTTTAATATGTCAGTCATAGATCATCTAAAGTTCACTTATCTTTCATCATGATGGTATTTTCCAGCTTAAATTAATTTCTTAGTTGTGGTTCTTGAGTTTCTTATCTGGTTCCTACCTACAAGCTTAGCTCACTCTAATAAACCTGTGACTTTATAGTCAATATTTGACAGGAGGCAAAAACATACAATGGGCTAAAGATAGTTTATTCAGTAAATGGTGCCAGGAAAATTGGACAGATTCATGTAAAAAAATGAAATTAGACCCTCTTCTTACACTACACATAAGAATAAATTCAAAAGGGATCAAAGACTTAACTGTTAGACTCAAGACCATAAAAATCCTAGAAGAAAAAATAGGCAGTAAAATCTCAGATATTGCTTATAGCAATATTTTTTCTGATATATCTCCTCAGGCAAGGGAAACAAAAGGAATTACATCAAACTAAAAGGTTTTTCACAGCAAAGGAAACCATCAACAAAATGAAAAGACTACCCACTGATTGGGAGAACATATTCTCCAATAATACATCTGATAAGGAGTTAATATCCAAAATTTATAAAGAACTCATAAAACTCGACACCAAAAAAACAAACAGTCCACCCTTTCTTGATTTCAGCCTGCTTTTGTCAGGGATTATGTTAGAGAATTAAGAGAAAACAAGACAAGAAAATCATTAGCAATTTTGGGATTTACAGTTCAGGTGGCACAATCCCTTGGCAGTAGTTTGGAGAGTAGAATTTTATAGACATTTTTAAATTTCTAGCAAAATAGTTACTGCCTTATCAGTGCAGTGGGTCCTTCGATGTACCTGGGAGCAGGATTGCACACAGACCTTCCAACTGGTAGCTGCAAAGTTCAAAACAGCGTAAAGTTTCAAGGTGTCACCATTCCAGGGCTTGATAAGGGCTCCACAATGGGCTGAACTCACCCAAATTCAGAAGTTGGCTACCCGAAACATGATTAGATGTGTCGATTAGCTGGATTTAAAACTAAGACACTGAGAAACATTCACTATAAACTTTTCCTTTGAAAGAATTTGAGCAATTTCTTTTCAATGGTTTCTATATATAAAGTCATTTTTAAAACATAATTCTGTGTGTATCTGTGATTTAAAGTGGAAAAGCTGACTACTCAAGTAGGACAGAGAATGAGTACTACATAGCAGGTGATATTTTGCTTTTTGTTGGGCTACAAAAGTAGTATCTGGATGAACTGGGCTGGAGAGGCAGAGTTCTGAGAATGAAAGTATGTGTAACCACCATCAGATGCTACTGCTTTCAGTCTTCTCATGTGAAATGTGTCATTTAGATATCAGAATCTAAATAGCTATTTCCATCATAACCCAGGTGTAGTTTCTGAAGTATGCTAAATCCAAAATATATTTAATCCTTTGTTATCTTTTCCTGATTAACCTTTCCCCCTTTAAAATATTCCTCAAGTCTGTCTCTTTTTTTCTTCCAGTTTTATTGAAGTATAACTGACATCTCACTTCTACCTTAATTTGGTTTGTGGAGGCTACAGTTTACCTCTGGTCTCTGTTATTTTTTAGGGCTTGTAGTAGAATGCCAACAAGAACGATCACAGATAAAAAATAAAGAAATAGCTCTGCGTGTGTTGAGAGCTAGACTCTACCAGCAGATTATTGAAAAAGACAAGTGTCAACAACAAAGTGCTAGAAAACTGCAGGTAAGATTTGTTTGGTGTAATAATTTAACCTCTACCAAAAGTTGTGTTATGTAGAACATGTAGTATTTGTTTTTGATTGAATGGATATATAGTAGAGCATAGGGAAACATGCTTATTTGTAAATGAGCAATATTTTAAATGCATTTGGACTGACAGATTATGACTAAAATCGGACATGCTGGTTTGTGAATGAGTAGATGGCATATGCATAAACTAAAAATTATTTCCCAGTTGTTTCTCTCCAGTGTTTATATCATAGCTGTCTTGAGAGGAAATTAGTGTAAAAAATGAAATAATTCTCTGGAAATTAAGAGGTTTTTTAAAATCTAAAAAACCTATGCTTCATAACCCTTTATGAGATCAAAAATAAATGACATTGCAAAAAACTGCTAACAGTGAATAGATGTAATTGTTTTAGGTAAACAAAGTGTTTTATGATTTTAAAGCCTAAAAAACATAGTTTGTATTTGAGACACATTAGAAGAGAAAGTGAAACCTAGAAATAACTGTGCTTTTGTGTTATCTGCAGATTGGTGTGCAACAGTAAATTTGGAAGATTTTGTGGATTTATAGGATAATCAGTTCCATAAAACTAAAGATTCTTTTTGCTTAGATGTCCTAGTCTTTTTATACTTTTTTCCTTCTGGTTTCCCTTATCCACACTCTAATCTGAAAGTAGTTAAAAGTAACAGGATAAATCATATGTTACTCGTCTATTTGTAGTAATCCCAGATTGTGGCACAGCATCAGTGTATATACATTTACAGATAAGAAAGCTCATCTACGAACCATTACTTCTTGGCAAATGAGCAGTAATATAAACATTGTGAAATCTGCCACATTCGACTTAATAAGAGACATTCGATTTACTTGCCATTTGCTGTTTTGGCACTAGAAGTTTCACACATTAATTTTTTAAAGATGTTATTTATTTTTAGAGAGAAGAAGGGAGGGAGACACAGAGGGAGACATCAGTGTGAGAGACAGACATGGATCAGTTGCCTCTCGTCACGTGCCGTCTGGGGATCAAACCCACAGCCCAGGCACGTGCCCTGACTGAGAATCGAATCAGCGACCTTTTGCTTTGTGGGCCGACATGCAACCAACTGAGCCATGCCAGCCAGAGCTCACATATCAATTTTTAAAATAAGTATTTAAGATTGGCCTTACAAGAATTGTATGTGTATATCGTCTTCAGTTGTCCAGTTTGAAAGGCCAGAGAAGACCTCCATGCTTCCCAATTAACTTGTCCATCTGTTTGAAATTTCTTAGTAGCTATTTCTAATGCTTAGAAATTTTTCTTCAGCTAATATATATAGTAGCTTTTTTAAAAAACATATTTTATTGATTATGCTATTACAGTTGTCCCATTACCCTCCCCTTCATTCCCTTCCACCCTGCACACCCCCTCCCACCCACATTCCCCCCCTTTAGTTCATGTCCATGTGTCATAAGTTCTTTAGCTTCTGCATTTCCCATACTGTTCTTGCCCTCACCCTGTCTGTTTTCTACCTATCATCTGTGCTACTTATTCTCCATTACTTTTCCCCCTCTCTCCTCCTCCCACTCCCCTGTTGCTAACCCTCCATGTGATCTCCATTTCTGTGGTTCTATACAGTAGCTTTTATATGGAAGGCATTATGCCAGGTTCTCAACCCTGGCTCCACTATTACCTAAAGACCTTTGTAGATATCTAGGCCCCACCCTCAGAGATTCTGATATAATTGCTCTAGGTGGGGCTCTGGGCATTGATACCATGCTTTGGGATAGTTTCTAAACCTGCTGGTTCTAGAATGGATGGCCTAAGGAATATTTTTTAAATGCACAATCCCTGCTTTGCCTGGTGTGGCTCAGTTGGAATGTTGTCCCATAGATGGAAAGGTCACGCGTTTGATTCCCTGTCAGGGCACATGCCTGGGTTGCAAGTTCAATCCTTGGTTGGGGAGCCTGTGAGAGGAAACCAATTGATGTTTCTCTCTTACATTGGTGTTTCTGTCTCTCTCTCCTCCTCCCCCTCTTTCTGAAAAAGGCAATGGAAAAAGTATACTCAGGTGAAGATTTAAAAAATTTATTACATAACATAAATAAAATGCACAATTCCTGATTCAATGTATCTGAGCTTGGACTGTGGAATCTTTAATTTTATAAGACTCTCCTGATGATCAGCCATATTTGGGAGTTTAGTTTCATATTATTTGCTTTAGAAAATAAGCTATAAAAATGTCTCTTTTTTATCTTAAAAGGTGAAAGGGAGTGAGAGGGTGTTGTGTGTATCATATGTTGAAGTAAGAAGAATAAGAAGAATATAAATAATCATAGTATAAGGCAGACTTTGGTGTGCCATGAAGATTCCAAGGTGTGGAGTTTCAAAGGAGGCAAATAACATATTTCAGTTATTGGGACCAGGAGTGGCAAAGATGGTGGGAGAGTGTTAGGGAAGGGCATCGCTTGAGATAATTTAGCAAGGTTCACAGACACACATAATACTGATATGGTATAATAAATAGCATTATAGAGGTACACATCATTTTTAGAAATCACACTGGGAAAGTTGGCCACATTATGAAGTGCCTTGAAGTCTGAGTTGGGTTGTGTCTGCTTAGATAAAGAACCAAAGAAGAGAATTGATCAGAAAACTGTGCTTGAGAAAGACTAAGCAGGGCAACACAATGTAAGCAGAGAATTGGAAGATTAACCAGAAGATTTTATAGGAAGTAAAGAGCCCTTGAATGATAAACAGTAGAAATGGAAAGGGCAACATATAAAAAGAACCCTGGCTGGTATGGCTCAGTGGATTGAGGGCCATCCTGTGAACCGGGTGGCTGGTTTGATTCCCAGTCAGGGTACATGCCTGGGTTGTGGGCCAGATATGTAGGAGTCCAGTAGGGGGTGCTCAAAAGACAACCACACATTGATATTTCTTTCTCTCTGACCCTCCCTTCTCCACTCTATAAATAAATTAATAAAAAATTTTTAAGAAATACTTAAAAAAAGATGTAATAAGAGATCCTTGAAACCATTGGAAATGGGCAGGTAGAGAATGGGATTAGTTTAAGGTGATTTTCAGTGTCTGTATCAAAGCCTGGCAGATAGTAAGGTCTCATGAAATGTTTGTTAAATTGCAGGATGTCAGAGTTTTCTACTTGGATCAAAGGGAACATTGTGCTGTCATTTATAGAAACTAAGAGGAAGAACTGAGTGGAGTAGAAAGATAATTGGTTTTATATAATTGGAGTGTCAAGTGCCAAAGAGACATACATTCTTATTCCATAACTAAACTTTAAAACTTAAGTTCTATCCATTCTTCCTCTTTTCCACTTTGTATATATAACTTTAGAAAATATTTAAGCTGTTAAAATACAAAAGTAATTTATAAGTAATTTTTTTCATTGTAAAAAGGTAATTATAAATTTAAAATATGAATTGCTTTTCATTATGGCACAGGTGGGAACAAGAGCCCAGTCAGAGAGAATTCGGACATATAATTTCACCCAGGATAGAGTCACTGACCACAGGATAGCATATGAAGTTCGTGATATTAAGGTAATATCACTGAGTATGCTTTATGTAACTTTCAACTTTTGAAGAAAGTATAGTCAAATTCTAAAGTAAAGTCTAAAACCTCAGGAAATAATTTAAAGTCATTAAGCCAGTTAGTACCATAAAATTTGCAAACATTTTTATTAGTTTGCAGGTAAGAAACATGGTCTTTATGTCAGTTTGGAACAGCTGTCTTGTAAATTTAATTTCTTTGTTGTGCAGTGACAGTATATTAACATATTTTAAATATAGACATGTGCCACTTAACAGAGATATATGCTGACAAATGCATCATTGACATGGACCTGACTTGTGGGGTCCACGACATTGTGGATGAGACACAACAAATTCACATGGACTACTGAGTCCTGTGAAGGAAAAGGGATGGCGCAGCTTCTCTCTCAAGAGGAGAAAAAGCCTCAGCCCTTACCTTGACAGGCTTTTTTGGGGCACATTTGATGGTCCTAATTTACTATGCACAGATTCACTTTAGGTAGTTACCTTTTACAGAAAACAAAGGAGAGGATGCCGCTAATCACATCACAGAAGAAAGATATTTGTAAATGAAAAGGGAAAAGTGGTTGAATTGGTTACACTCACCCTTGGAAGGTTTAGCATAGATTTTAGGAAGTTACTTTAAAGATATGCAGTAAATGTTTGCTGCCTCAATTCAGGGTGAGGGAGTTTTAGCAAAAAGCAAGTCTCAAAGTGGCGTAGGCACAATGTAGGCCTGATTCCCCATGGGAGAACCTGTCTGTGGGCATGGGTCCTGTCTGGGCCCTCGCTACGCAGAATGGTCTTCTCTACATCGTTATGCAATTTCATCATTGTGAAAACATCATAGAAAGCACTTACACAAACCTAGATGGTATAGCCTGCTACACACCTAGTTATATGGTGTACCCTATTGCTCCTGGGCTATAAGCCTGTTCAGCATGTTACTGTACAAAACAACATGAGATTAAATCAAACACAAAAGAAAATGCTGCAATCAAGAGACACGGTAAACACCAGATGTATGATGTTGCTGCCAGAGTGACGGCCTACTGTTTTACAACAAACATTTTTTTAATAAGTAGAAAGAGTACATTCTAAAATAATAAAAATACATAGTATAGTAAATACATAAACCAGTAAAATAGTTTATCATTGTTATCAAGCTTTATGTACTGCACAAAATTGTATGTGCTACTGTTATAAGATGGGCAGCGCAGTAGGTTCGTTGGTTTGTTGGTTTGTTTAAAGGAGCATCACCACAAACGTAATTCTTTTATTTTTTTTCCTTTCTATTGAATTTATTGGGGTCACTGGTTAACAAAATTATATACCTTTCATAATTCTATAGCACATTATCTGTACACTGTATTGTATGTTCACCACACCAAGTGAAGTTTCATTATCATTCATCCCCACTGTACTCTTGTCTGCCTCCCCCACTCCCCTCTCACTCTGGCAGTCATCACACTGTTGACTGTGTCCATGAGTTTTTCTATTTTTTCCTTTTTTGCTCAATCCCTGTACCTCTCCTAGCACCCTACCCCATACAACTGTCAGCCTACTCTCTATGAGTCTGTCTCTATGTTTCTTGTTAGTTTATTTTGTTCCCACATATGAGTGAAATCATATGGTACTCGTCTTTCTATCACTGGCTTATTAAACATATGAGTAATTCATTGTGCTCTGACCTCACAAGGACTACAATATTACAATGTCAATGATGAGGAATTTTCAACTACATTATCATCTTATAGGACCACTGTTGGATATGTGATTCTCTGTTGACTAAAAGGATGCCATGCAGCACTTGTCTGTATACATATATACATGTGTATCAGTTTTCTGTTGCTGCATAACAAACTACCACAAATTTAATGGCTTATATTAATTCTTATTTAATTTCTTACTGTTACTGTAGTTCAGAAATCTGGGCATAACACTGCTGAGTTCACTGTTCCACCCTGCTGACAAGGCTGAAATCAAGGTGTTGGCCAGGCTGCATGCCTTTCTAGAGCTTCAAGCCAGCCCTCTCGCAAACTCATGTGGTTGTTTGCAGAATTCCATTTCCTTAAGCTGTAGGACAGAGACCCCCATTTTATTCCTGGCCATCAGCTGGGCAGTGCTGCTCTCAGCTCTTAAAGACCCATGTAGTTGCTTGCAACATGGCCCCTTCCATATGCATTCTCCCATTTGAATCTCTTGAAGAAATGGACTGAGACTTTTTAAGGGCTCATATGTTTAGGTTAGGCCCACCTGGATAATATTCCTTTTTAATTTAAAGTCAACTTAATTACTAGAGTGATATTTCACCATATTCACAATTTCTGCCTGCCTGTAAGGGAGGGAGTTATGTAAGGTGTGTGTGCACTAGGGGGCATCTTATATTTCTGGGTACCACAATTAGTTTGAGGTGTTAACAGTTGTGCATATGGGGAAAAGACTGTGTCATCTTGGTTTGAACATTAACCTAACTAAATCCCATCTAGCCAGGACCACTGACATGCATACATTAATGATGAAGCGCAGAATTTCCCTTTTGCTTCCACTGATCAGGGAAGTGAACTAGTTCCCATATAGGACTATGTGGAAAAAGCAGGAGACAGAAGGTTTGTATCCTTTTCCTGGGTGCCATGTGATACCTATGGCTTCTTTCACTTGATTCTGTCTCATTTTATACTCAAAGTCCTAATTTTACAAAGGAAATGTCCACATTTTTAATATTTAGAAATTTCTATATGTCTTATGACATTTCCTCTGTTTTCTCAGCAGTTTAAGGCTGTCTTGCATATAGGAACATAATTGCCCTGTTGAAAAGGAGAAAATATTTGGTAACTTCCCTTTCCTCAGGAAACACACAGTAAAAACCAAACACATTTGGTCATATTGTTCTAATTACACCATGATCTTTCAGTTATTTTCCTAGTAGTGGTGATGATTTTCTGTGAGACAATGATAATTTATTAGAAGGGCAAATAGGTGCTCAGAATAATATTCAGTTATAAAACAGTTATAAAATATCTGACTTTGGCTTAAATAGTAATGTGTTACTACTAACCAAATAAGCATATCATACTCAGAAATGATAAGGAAAATCATATTGATATGCTCTAATAATCACTAACCACCTTACTGGAAAAAAAGAAAACGTTCCATATTAGTGAAAGGAACAAGTTTGAAAGTGGCGTTAAAAATGTTGTAGTGTCCTGACTGGTGAGGCTTGGTTGAGCATTGCCCTGCAAAGCAAATGGTCGCTGGTTCAATTCCTGATCAAGGTACATGTCTGGGCTGCAGGCCTGGTTCCCAGTTCGGGCATGTGGGAGTGGCAGCTGCTCAATGTTTCTCTCCCTTTCTTTCTCTATCCCTTCCCCTCTCTTTAAAAATAAATAGTAAATGAAATCTTTTTTTAAATGTTGTAGTAAAACATTAAAATCTTCATGCAGGGCAGTAAAAACAGTAGTTTAGGAATTGAATAATAAATAGTTCAGTAACTGAATAGTTGTAGAAAAGGCAAGAAAGCCCTGGCTAGTGTGGCTCAGTAGATTGAGCACAGGACTGGGACCTGAAAGGCCACCGGTTTGATCCTCAGCCAGGGCACATGCCTGGGTTGCAGGCCAGGTCCCCAGTTGGGGCTGTGAGAGAGACAACGGATTGATGTTTCTCTTCCTCTTTTTCTCCCTCCATTCCCTTTCTAAAAAAGTAAATAAATAAAATCTTTAAAATTAAAAAATTAAAAAATGTCCTTTAGGAAAAGAAAATGCAAAAAGAAGTTAGGTGCCTTAACCCCAGGGCAACTTCTGTAAGAATGGAAGGAGGAAAGAGGAAATAAACTGGATGCCTGAGGGGCTCTGCATCTCTCATGATTCTAGATGCCGACCTTCTCCCTACTTCTCCCACAGTTCTTGATGGAGCTGCTCTGTTCTCCCGTGAGCATGCTCCTGACCCACGACAGTGCTTGATTTGTGTGGGAGGATTTCCAAACAAGCCCCAGCCAATAAGTTCTTCCCTTGGATTTTTAAACTGAAAACACAGAGGATCATCCTCTCCCTTGATGGCTAAAGGTGAAATACATAAAAGTTTACAAGAGGTTAGAAGCTACCTTTCCAGCCATGGGAAGAAAGCAGTCTGCAGCAAGAGAAGAATGAATATTGAAAGGAGCAAAAAGGAAAACTGAATGAAAAGTATCCTGGTGATATCAATCCTCATATTCATTTATTCCTGAGACCCAGTTTCATTGCCAAGGTGATGGCAACAGCCCTGTATATTCCTATCCTCGGCGTCTGTAAGGTCACCTGGTATTCTTATGAATTCTCTTGTGGGTATTATTATTTTTATTTATCTAGATAATAACCACAGACTACCATGTAATATATAGTTTTGTATTTTTATTGTTTTCTCAAGGTCCTTGTGCAGTTTTCTTAGCATCAGCTTATCTCCTGCCTTTTATTCTATTTACATTGGAAATTTCCCCTTGCCCTGGGCTTTAAATATACAGTTGACCTTTCCCAATGCAGGGGTTGGAAGGCTGACTCCTCCCACCCTGTGCAGTTGAAAATCCATGTTTAAGTTTTGATTGACTCCCCCAAAACTTACTAACAGCCTACTGTTGACCAGAAGCCTTATCAATAACATATAATACATCAATTAAGTAACATATAATTAAGTAGATTAACACATAATACATCACATATATTGTATACCATGTTCTTATAATAATGTAAGCTAGAGAAAAGTGCTATTAAGAAAATCATAAGGTTCATCTGTGATTTTTTTTTTCAAATTGTAGCAAATATAAAAAAAATTGCCAATATATGTATTGAAAAAAAATCTGTGTATTAGTGGACCCATGCAGTTTAAACACATGTAGTTCAAGATTCAACTGTACTTAGTCTCCAGTTTGAAAAACTGGAAAAAGAATGAGTATGTACTTTTTTCATACTTGTTCTTCTTATTTCTATTGGAAAAACACTATTCACTTTTTAAGATCTAATTCAAATTTTTTTCTTCCCTGAACTCTTTCCCGATGTCACCTTCTTTTCAAAATTAATGGCTCCCTTAAAACCCTTCTTTAAGTTTCTTGCATTGTATTATGATGCTATGTGTTGCCTAGCTCCCCCACAAAATTATGAGCTGTTAAAAAGTAGGACCTATAACTCCCTCATTTTTTATCTTTTTATCTTTTGCACTCAGGTTAATCCAATTGAACCGTGGATGTGATTATTAATAAGAGATAATCCATTGCATAATATCCAAATGATGATGTCACCTTGGCAATACTATAATATGAGCTTCAGGAACACTAATTTTCATATAGGAAATTTTCATATATGCTCAAAATGATATAAATCTTATTTTTCAAATTTCATTTTAGTATTTTTACTTTCTGAGTTTAAGTAAAACTTTAAGTTTTACTATATGCTGGCATTTTGTGGAATACAAAGATAGTAAGGCATATCTTCTCCCCTATAGTTTAACTTGAGAAATAACTTAAGTGTGTATACTTAACCTAAAATTCAACTTTAAGACCTTTCAAAAAACACTAAATATAAGATTAGTTCATGCCAACATCAAAACTTTAAATGTTCTATATTCCAGATGCTGACATTAGAGTATTTTCATTAAGCCAGTGTCTAAATTTTAAGCATTTCTAAAATATGAGAATTTTCTAATTTACTAATCCCAACAACTTTATTCCACCAAACTTCTATAACACAGGAAAGGTACTTCAAGTCATCAGTTTAGTCATTTCTCACAAAGGAATTTTATGGAGAACTATAGGGAAGTCTAACTGAAACAGTTTTCATTCAGTGGAATTATTTGGAGAGTAACAGAAGAGAAAAAAATACATAAGTTTTTATTTTGAATTTTTGAAGCACATGTTTAAAGACAAGTTCAATATGCACCCTACATGTAGATGCAACAGTTAACATTTTGCTATTTGCCTTCTCTTCCTCCTCCACCTGCTTTTTCTCTCTATATATACACCTGTGTCGCTATTGAATCATTTGAAAGCAGGTTGTAGACCTCAAGACCCTTGTCCCTTAAATATTCCAGCATAAATATTTTTTCTGTTATATGGGGCTTTTAGATTTTAATACTGTATTTCCAGTTTAAGGGGAAAATTATCATAAACCACTTATGGATTAAGTAATTTAAATTTGGGGGGTTGGCATGAGAAGTGTGATCTGAAGTGTTCTGGGGAGAATTTAGCTGAGCCAGGTCCAGAGGATTTGGCAAGGCAGAGAATGTCAAGGAGCAGTCTGCCCATTCGCCTGGCATTTTAGTATTTTTTCCCTTGTGAAATAATGTGATATTAATGAAAAGGGTGGAATTTTCAGGGCAAGAATAAAAGGCCTTATTTTTTTTTTTAGGTTACAAGAAGAGAAAGGATTCAGCAAACATAGCCTCCCTCTTAAAGAGAATTTGAGAACTTAGAACTGTGTTGTCAGAAAAATCAAGCAGTGAGGAATTTTAAAGAGAGGAAGGTGATAAATTTCAAAAGTTGATCAAATCTCTGTTGTATTGTCTCCAGAGTTATTGGAAAAATCCAAATCCTACAAGATTGACTTTTATAGAAATGCCAATTTAAATAATTTAAGATAGAATATAATTCCATTTACTCTTTTGGATTCACTTTACATAAAAAGCCATACTAACCAGAATTATGTGGTATAGGACAAGTTCCCTTGTTCTCTTTATAAGCCTTTTTTAAAACCATCTATAAATTAATTTAAACATATTTTTTCATCCGTTACTTAGGAACTTTATAACATCATACAATTTAGTGATATAAGATTTATAAACTTCAGACTTCTGGCCAAGATGGAAGCATAGGTAGACACACTGTGCCTCATGGCACAACCAAAATAAGGACAACAAAAATTTAGAAACCAAAAAACAACCAGTACTGACAGAAAATTGAGCTGTATAGAAGTCCGACAACCAAGGAGTTAAAATAGACACATTTTTCCAGACCAGTAGGAAGGGAGGAGTCAGGTGGTAGAGCGGAGAGCGTTCAAGGCAAAAAATGCGGTGGCTGGCAGATCACGGGAGAGGGGTGGCAACAGGCAGACCTAGTGAGGTGGCGGATTGTGGAGGGGCACGGTGCACAAGGTGGCTGGCAGACTGGGCAGTCCCTCATTCAAGCACAGATAAACTAGGCAAAACTGGGGAGTGAGATAGACTGTACAACCCAGGGCTCCAGCGTGAGGAAATAAAGCCTCAAAACACCAATTGTAAACACCTGTGGGGGTTGAGGTGCCGGGAAAGACTCCCAGCCTCACAGGAGAGTTTGTTGGACACAGCCATATGGTTCTAGAATGTACACAAGCCCACCCACGTGGGAATCAGCACCAGAAGGGCCCAGTTCGCTTGGGGGAAGCAGAGGAAGTGACTGGAATCCTGCAGACAGCAGAGCAAGCACCATTGTTCCCTCTCCACCCCTTCCCCACACACAGTGTCACAACCCAGCAACTGGTTTGCCCCATCCTGGTGAATACCTAAGGCTCCACCCCTCACTACATAGCAGGCATGTCAAGACAAAAAAAAAAGTGGCCCAAATGAAAGAACAGATCGAAGCTCCAGAAAAAATACAACTAAGTGACGAAGAGATAGCCAACCTATCAGATGCACAGTTCAAAGCACTGGTGATCAGGAGGCTCACAGAATTGGTTGAATTCGGTCACAAATTAGATGAAAAAATGAAGGCAATGCTAAGTGAAATAAAGGAAAATGCACAGGGAACCAGGAGTGATGGGAAGGAAACTGGGACTCAAATCAATGGAGTGGACCAAAAGGAAGAAAGAAACAACCAAACAGAAAAGAATGAAGAAACAAGAATTCAAAAAAATGAGAGGCTTAGGAACCTCTAGGACATCTTTAAACTTTACAGCATCTGAATTTTAGGGGTACCAGAAGGACAAGAGGAAGAGCAACAAGTAGAAAAGTTATTTGAACAAATAATAAAGGAGAACTTCCCCAATCTGGCTAAGAAAAGAGACTTCCAGGAAGCTCAGAGAGTCCCAGAGAAGTTGGACCCAAGGAGGAACACACCAAGGCACATCATAATTACATTACCCAAGATTAAAATGAAGGAGAGAATCCTAGAAGCAGCAAGAGAAAAGGAGACAGTAGTAGTACAAAGGAGTTCCCATCAGACTGTCAGCTGATTTCTCAAAAGAGACCTTACAGGCAAGAAGGGGCTGGAAAGAAGTATTACAAGTCTTGAAAAGCAAGGACCTACATCCCAGATTGCTCTATCCAGCAAAGCTTTCATTTAGAATGGAAGGGCAGATAAAGTGCTTCTCAGATAGGCCAAGTTAAAGGAGTTCATCATCACCAAACCCTTATTTTATGAAATGTTAAAGGGACTTATCTAAGGAAAAGAAGATAAAAAACATGTATAGTAAAATGACAGCCAACTCACAATTATGAACAACCACACCTAAAACAAAAACAAACTAAGCAAACAAACAGAACAGGAACAGAACCACAGAAATAGAGTTCACATGGGGGGTTAGCAACAGGGGAGTGGGAGGAGGAAAGAAGGGGAAAAGGTACAGAGAATAAGTAGCATAGATGGTAGGTAGAAAATAGACAGGGGGAGGGCAAGAATAGTATGGGAAATGTACAAGCTAGAGAACTTATGACATGGACGTGAACTAAAGGGGGGAAAATCGGTGGGAGAGGGTGTGCAGGGTGGAGGGAAGTGAAGGAGGGAAAATGGGACAATTGTAATAGCATAATCAAAATATATTTTTAAAAAGATGTATAAACTTTATAAATTCCTATTTAAAGACAAAGCATTATTAATTATGTTACATTTAGGGCTTAAACTGCTACTTTTCAATAAAAATAAAAGTTGTGAATGATTTGTGTCAACAGTGAGCATCCTCCCAAGTTAGCAGTTGTGTTCATTATACCATATATTAGTAATCCTTTGTTGCTATTAAACAAGGACTGTAAAGAAATGATACAAATATACATTTAATTCTTTGCTTCATTTCTCCTTTATTTACTAATCAGATTTTCATAATAACTTTCTCTTTTACCAGAAATTTTTGTGTGGGGAGAAGAACCTGGATCAGCTAATTCAGAGACTGCTTCAATCATCAGACGAAGAAGCCATTATTGAAGTTTTGGAGAAAAACCTTAAATCAACAAAATGCTGATTTATTATTACACAAATGAAATGGACGTATGGCAAGAAACTGACTGAGGCATGGAAATCTTTGAGAATGTTCCTAAAGAACATTTTAGCTGTTCCTAATGAACAGCTAAAAATATACAATACTCACAATTGTATTTTTTAACGAATCATTTTTCTTGACCCAAGAGTTTATTTTAGGTTTTTGTAAAGTAAAATCCAACTCTTCAAGTAGAACAGACAAACACACATAATTGAAGAGAGAAATAAGGTCTTCAGAATTAGGTGAGTTGGGACAGGTCACATGTTCTCTTTATTGGCCCTTTTTTTAAACCATCTATAAATTTAAACACATTTTTCGTCTGTTACTTCAGGACTTCATAACATGGGAGAATTTAGTGATGAAAGAACTATGAACTTCTTTGTAAGCCCCTACTTAAAGACAAAGTTGTTAATCCTGTTACAACTAGGGCTTAACTTGCTACTTCTCAATAAAGAAATAAAGTTGTGAAGAATGTGAGTCAATAACCATGAGTATCTCTAGGGTACAGATCATAAAGCTCCTTGAGAGCTGAATGAATTCTGTGCTGTACAAACTACAAGCCAAAATCAAAGCAGACTCTCTGCTTGGCTTCTGTTTCTTAGTGTTCTTTGGCTTAACTTAATGAGTATCAACAGATGTGGTGAGAATTGAGTAATTTACTGCTATCAGTTTTGTGTACTGATATATAAAACCTAGTCCTTACCTCCCAGAGATTCCAGTTGAGTGAGGAAGCCAAAATATAATCGTCAACTCCAATACAAAGTGGCATGGTGTACAGTAGTCCATGTTGTCCCAGGAGAAGTATGTTCTAAGGCCCCAGTGAATGCCTGAAACCATTGATAGTACCAAATACCTATGCAGCACATCGTCGAATAATGTCATTTTGGTATAATGTTGGTGGAGGAAAAATAATTGATTCCTGGCCAAGAACACTGTGTAGAGTTTGCATATTCTCCCCAAGACTAGGTTTTCTCTGGGTGCTCTGATTTCCTCACACATCCCAGAGGTGTGCATGTGAGATGAATTGGCATCTAAATTGTCCTAGTCTGGGTGGCTGTGAGTGTGCCCTGCAGTGGAAAGGTTTCCTGCAGGGGATGGATGCCCACCTTTCACCCTGTGCTACTGGGATAGGCTCTGACCTCCTGTGACCCTGAACTGGAATAAGGAGGCTGGAAAATTGTGATCTCACTGTCATATTAGCCCATGATAAAATGGTTTTGTCATAAGTTGTTTCACTTTGAAGTTTTTAAGAACCTATTGATATTGAGGACTTTCTGTATATAACAGTGTATTGTAATAAAAGTTATGTGAATGTGGTCTCTCAAAAGATCTTATGATACTGAACTCACCATTCTTGTAGTGATGTGAGATCATACAATTCCTGCATGATGAGATGAAGTGAGGTGACTCACAGGCATTGTAGTATAGCACTAGACTTCTATAAGGGCTACTTGAACATAAAGCAATACCTGACGGTTTATCTGGTAACCTAGATGGCTAGGCTAAGTGAGGTATAATTTACACTAAATTAAATGCACACATCTTCAGAGATAGTTAATTGAATTTGGCAATTACATATACCTGTAACCATCAGCCCGATCAAGAAGAGAACATTTCCATCACCCCTGAAAGTTAGCTTGTCTCCCTTTCTAATCAATCCAGAAATCCACCAATTCTCACTCCAACAGTGGCATACTCTGTTAAGACTTTTGTTCAGTGTAGCTTATTTTCACTCTTCTAAAACTTCATATAGATGATCATACAGTATTTACTCATATATCTGGCTTCTTCTGGTCAACATTTTTGAAGTTCATTTACATTATTGTGTGCATCGAAGTTTCTTTTTAATTTTTGAGTAGTATTACATGGTGTGAATATAACAACTAATTTTTATCATTCTTCTATTGATATACATATGGATTATTTCTTGTTTGGGGCTATTATGAGTAAAGCTACTATGAAAATTGTTGTACAAGTCTTTTTGTGAACATAGGTTTTAATTTCCTTTGGGAAAATGCTTAGGAGTGAAATTTTTGGCCATTTTATATTCAAAGAAACTACCAAAGAGATTTTGAAAGGGGATATGCCAGTTTACATTCCTTTTATTTATATATAAGGGTTCCAGTAGCTCCCTAGTACCACCAACATTTGGTATTGCTGATCTTTTTAAGTTTTAGCCATTCTAGCAGTGTGCAGTGTATTCTTGTGAATTGAATTTACATTCATCTGGTGATGAATGATCAAGGGCAAGTTTTCATGTTTATTGGCCATTAGCTATATTGTGAATATTTTTTGAATTCCATGGCTTGCCTTTTTGTTTTGTTTTCACTGCTTTTTTATGGGCATAGCTTTTTTGTTGAAGTTATTTTTATTAAATTCTTTAATGTTAGCATTTTTTGTGTCCTAAGAAATCTTTGCCTACCTCAAAGTCACAAAGATAGTCTTGTATGTTTTCTTTTAGAAGATTTATATTTTTCACTTTTCAGTTTACTATTAAGAACTATGTCACTTTAATTTTTGTTTTGGTATAAGGTAGGGGTTAAGGTTAATATTTTTTTTCAGTTTGGGACTAGTTGTGATCCAGTTGTTCCAACACCGTTTGTTGAAAACACTTTTCTTTTTCCATTGAATTGCATTGATACCAGTTCTTGTGTTTCTAAAATTTAAACACATGCACTAGCCACATTTCAAATATACAAGAGGTTTTGGTGAGTAGGGACAGGAGAATTACTGTAAATGGGTACACAATTTCAGTTTTGCAAGATGAAAAGTTCTGGACATGGATGGTTGTGACAGTTGCAAAACAATGTAAATGTACTTAATGTCAAAGAAATGATTTTGAAAAAATTGTTAAAATGGCAATAACTTTTATGTTACCAATATAAAAAAAATTAAATTGCTTTTCCACCTGCTGGTGTTTAGTGCAGGTAAAAAAGCAATCAGTGTTAATAATGACTTAATTCTCTCTGGTTTATTTGATGGATACACAACAGAGGTATAGAGGAGATATTGGAACCCAGAGACTCACTTAGTTTAAAATGTCTTACTTGGAGTATTTCCAGTAGACCCACTTCAACTAATAGGAAAGGGAGAAAAACAATTTGAGAGTTATTCTCCTGCTATGTGTTACCCACCTATTCATGTAATACCATTTCATTCATTAGGTAATGGTAACACATGGTGAACTAGCAGCAGGAGCAGTCTGGTTTTTAAACAAAAGTTGCTTAACTAAAAAAAAAAAATCACTAAGCACTTAATTTTGAAATATCAACTAGTAGACGGTGCTAATTATATATTAGCATACATATGTTAATGAGGGGGACCTTCTCTCCCCAGCGTAATTTATTTATAAAAATTGTGTATTTATTCTTACATGTTTAAACTTCAGTCACCTTCAAAGGACTCTCCATTTGATGCAGCACACCTATGGAGACACTTTCCACTGCTCCAAACAGTTTTTGAATTCACCAATTTTGATTCCTTTTAGTGCTTCTGGTTTTTTGTTTGTTTGTTTCACTTCTTACATATAGGCAAAAAGTTTCCCTTTGAGGACTTCTTTCATCCGGGAAAACAAACAAAAAAGTTGCTTGGGGTGAGATTGGATGAATAGGGTGAGTAGGGCAAAGGGGTCATGCTGTTTTGGGTAAAAACCTGCTGAACATTCAGCTTGGTGTGGGCAGATGCATCATAAATCAGCCATCATGAAATGGGCAAACGTGTTGAATTTTTTTAAAAGTTCACTGAAGCCAGATGCAACTCTCACAGCATCAGCTGGTACACTTATACAGGTGGGTTCCTAGAACACTCACCTAGCAGGGGGAAGCCTGTACTACAAGGGACCTCCAGAAGATAATTCTGGATTTTGAGGGATCCCCCTCATATATACACACATATACATACACAAGTATGTATATTATTTGTAAAGCATTCACTATATACATTTAAGAAATGTCAGGGCATATATAAATACCAAGTTCTGAGGATCTTGTACTTTTATACAATGCAAGGTCTGTTAAAATATTTTAATTTAAAATTCCCATTAAAACTTACTAATGGACTTAAGCCGCCCATGCTGTCTGCTGAAGCCGGCCCTTCTGTGCGGGACTCTGGCAGCGCCAGGCCTGGCCAGCACCATGTGCGCATCCCGCGACGACTAGCGCTGTGCTCTGTCCATGCACGAGTTCTCAGCCAAGGATATCGACGGGCACATGGTTAACCTGGACAAGTACCAGGGCTTCGTGTGCATCTTCACCAATGTGGCCTCGCAATGAGGCAAAACAGACATAAACTACTACACTCAGCTCGTCGACCTGCACGCCCGATATGCTGAGTGCAGTTTAGGGCTCCTGGCTTTCCCTTGCAACCAGTTTGGGAGGCAGGAGCCAGGGATTAATGCAGAGATCAAAGAGTTCGCTGCCGGCTATAATGTCAAATTCGATATGTATTGCAAGATCTGTGTGAATGGGGATGACGCCCACCCGCTGTGGAAGTGGATGAAAGTCCAGCCCAAGGGAAGGGGCATCCTGGGAAATGCCATCAAATGGAACTTCACCAAGTTCCTCATTGACAAGAACGGTTACGTAGTGAAGTGGTAGGGTCCCATGGAAGAGCCCCTGGTCATAGAGAAAGATCTGCCCTGCTACCTGTAGCTCCATAAGTGTGTACCCTCCATCCAAACCCACCACCCGTGCCCCTGAGAGCCTTCCACCCGACACCCATGACAGTCTGTCTAAAAACCAGCCCACTGGGGGGGCAGACCTGATAACCTGGCGTGCACCCCTGCCAGAGGAAGGTCCTCGGCCCCGCCTGAATTGTAGCTTGGCATCCCCACCCCCCTGGCTGTCTTGTGGGAATAAAACATACAAATTGAAAAGAAAAAACCTTATTAATGAAAGGCCCTGCTTAGGGAGCTCAGTTGGTTAGAGTGTCATCCAGAATTGGCCAATGAATGCATCAATAAACAGAGCAACAAATCATTATTTCTCGCATTGCCTCTTTCTCTCTCTCCCCCTTCCTCTTTCTAAAACCAATTAAAAAAAAACAAAAAGCAATTCCAAATAAATAGTGTTGGGAAAATTGGACAGCTACATGCAGAAAAATGAAACTAGACCACCTTCTTACACTACACACAAGAATAAATTCAAAATGGGTCAAAGATTTAAGGTTAGACATGAAACCATAAAAATCCTAGAAGACAAGTCAGCAAAATCTCAGAAATTGCTCATAGCATTTTTTAATCAGATATATATCCCCAGGCAAGGGAAAGAATACACTGATACATCTGATAAGGGGTTAATATTCAAAATTTATGAAGTACTTGCAAAACTCAACGCTAAAAAATAACCCAATTAAAAATGGGCAAAAGAAATGAATAGACATTTCTCCAAAGAGGACATACTGATGGCTGATAGACATATGAAAAGATGCTCAACATCACTAGTCATCGGGAAAATGAAAATTAGAACCATGATCAGATACCATCTATCAGAATGACTATCATCAACAAATCAACAAGTGCTGTGAGGATGTGGAAAAAGGGGAACCCTTTTGCTCTGTTCGTGGGAATGCAGATTGGTGCAGCCACTGTGGAAAACAGTATGGAGATACATCAAAAAATTAAAAATGGATTTGTCTTTGGACCCAGCAATTCCACTTCTGGGAATATATCTGAAGGAGCCCAAAACACTGATTGGAAAGAACATAAGCACCACTATGTTCATTCCAGCATTATTTGCAGTCACCAAGATACAGAAGCACCCAAGTGTCCATCAACAGATGAGTGGATAAAAGACCTATGGGGCAATTACACAATGGAATACTAGTTGGCTGTAAAAAAGAAAATTCTACCCTTTGCAACAGTATGGATGGACCTGGAGAACATGATGCTAAGTAAAATAAGCCAGTCAGAGAAAGACAAGTAGCATATAATTTCATTCATATGTGGAATCTAATGAACAAACTGAACTAACAAGGAAAATGGGGACCAACTCTTAGATGGAGAGCAGGATGATAGTTGGCCAGGGGGTGGTGTAGGGGGTGGAGGGATTGAGCAAAAGGGAAAAAGGACTCATGGACATGGACAACAGTGTGTTGATTGCTTGTGTTGATTGCTAGGGGGAGGGGAGCATAGGGGACTAAAAGGTAATGTAAAAAAATGCAATAAATTTTTTTAAATAAAAAGTTCCACTCAGAAGGGGAGAAAAAAATAATTGTGAAGTATTTGGCAACTTCCAATGCAGTTACAATAGCTTGGAATGCTAAAAATTGGAGTTTGGTAGAGCATTGCTTAAGTTAGAGTGAAAAATAAAGACATACCAAACAGAAATTAAAAAACAATTTCAGAATCTTCAACTGATTTGTAGAAAGAGAAACGAGCAGTATTAGACAACTAGAAAACACTTGTATTAAGAGGCTGTAAGAGTAATCGTGTTCCCTAGGAGATGAAGTGTTGAGTTGATTTGGTGAGATACTGGCCCAATCTATTTATATCCCTGATTTGTATATTTGAGGTCGTCTATAAGTGCTGTTCTCTAGGACCTCATTTCTTCTGAGACATCTTAACCTATGCATATTTTTTAGTATTGAAACTATTCTGAAATGCCCTTCACACGCTTTCAAAAGAAGCAACATGAAAAACTGGAAGATTCCTGGACAGAAATTGCTCATGGTTTCAAATAAGGGGGTGGCTCATTTTTATAAATTCTAAAAGGAAAGCTAACAGTAATTAAATCTTTATATACCAGGCACGGTGTAAGCACTTAATTACTGTTCTAACCAACAAACATTCATTGAAACTTCTTGTCTCTTATGCAATTTATCTCATTCTATCCAAACACAACCCTATGAATAACATTTTCCTTATTTTACAAAGAGAGAACAGTTTTTTAAGACAAATGACATAATTAATGAATACTAAGTAAACGGGGCTTCTAGTCTCGATGTCAAAGCCAAGCTTTGAAGTATCAAATCTAGAATTAATGCTTTTCTAATTCTGCTAGCCAAAGGAGGTCTATCTAAAAAACCTCGCGATATTACTCAAACTACTACTCCCAACATGCAAAGCGGCTTTTGCCCGTCAGCCCCGGTACACCTCGAGGTGCGAAAGGCCAGCTGGGAGTCGCAGTTCAGGATTTGAAGCGGTGCTGCCGGCGCGGCTGCGGGGGCTGTGTGGGTTTCGCCCACGGGGGTCGGTGAGGGCGAGCTGAGCTGAGGTGGAGAAAGGGCGCGGAACTGTAAGAGGGTGAGTCCTGCAGTCCCCACGCGATAAAGGGAGGCGGCACCGCTGCGTAGGGTTGAGTTAGGTAGGTGCGGCTCAGGGACTCCGCTGTTTTTTTTTGGTTTTGGTTTTGGTTTCTTTTTTTTGGACCGGTGAGAGCTGGGTGAGGAGAAGGCAGAGCCCGGCCCTAGCAACGGTTCTCGGACTCAGCTCCAGCCGCCATCTCCACCATGCAGTCCCGAGAAGACGTCCCGCGCTCCCGCCGCCTTGCCAGTCCCCGTGGTGGGAGGCGGCCCAAGAGGATTTCCAAACCCTCGGTTTCGGCTTTTTTCACGGGCCCGGAAGAGCTGAAGGACACGGCTCATTCTGCAGCCCTGCTGGCACAGCTCAAGTCCTTCTATGATGCGCGGCTGCTCTGTGATGTGACCATCGAGGTGGTGACGCCTGGCAGTGGGCCTGGCACAGGCCGTCTTTTTTCCTGTAACCGTAACGTGCTGGCTGCCGCCTGTCCCTACTTCAAGAGCATGTTCACCGGCGGCATGTACGAGAGCCAGCAGGCGAATGTGACCATGCACGATGTGGATGCGGAGTCCTTTGAGGTGCTGGTTGAATACTGCTACACGGGTCGTGTGTCCCTGAGTGAAGCCAACGTGCAGCGCCTTTATGCCGCCTCTGACATGCTACAGCTCGAGTACGTGCGGGAAGCCTGTGCCTCCTTCCTAGCCCGCCGCCTTGACCTGGCTAACTGCACTGCCATCCTCAAGTTTGCCGATGCCTTCGACCATCATAAGCTGCGATCACAGGCCCAGTCCTTTATAGCCCACAATTTCAAGCAGCTCAGCCAGATGGGTCCGATTCGGGAAGAGACTCTGGCAGATCTGACTCTGGCCCAGCTGCTGGCTGTCCTGCGCCTGGATAGTCTAGACATCGAGAGTGAACGGACAGTGTGTCACGTGGCTATGCAGTGGTTGGAGGCGGCTCCCAAGGAACGGGGTCCCAGTGCTGCAGAAGTCTTCAAGTGTGTCCGCTGGACACACTTCACTGACGAAGATCAGGATTACCTGGAAGGGCTGTTGACTAAGCCCATTGTGAAGAAGTACTGTCTCGGCCTTATTGAAGGAGCTCTGCAGATGCGATACGGTGACATGTTGTACAAGTCTGTGGTGCCAAAGCCTGACAGCAGCAGCAGCAGCAGCAGCAGTTCTATTGTATCCACAGTAGAAAATCCACCCCAGCGGCTGGGTATGTGCGCCAAGGAGATGGTGATCTTCTTTGGACATCCCAAAGATCCCTTTCTGTGCTATGACCCATACTCGGGGGACATTTACACAATGCCATCACCTTTGGCCAGCTTGGCTCACACTAAGACTATTACCTCCTCCGCTGTCTGTGTCTCTCCAGACCATGACATCTATCTGGCTGCCCAGCCCAGGAAACACCTCTGGGTGTATAAACCAGCCCAGAATAGTTGGCAGCAACTTGCAGATCGCTTGCTCTGTCGTGAGGGCATGGACGTGGCTTACCTCAATGGCTACATTTACATCTTGGGTGGGCGAGACCCTATCACTGGAATTAAATTGAAGGAAGTGGAATGCTACAGTGTTCAGAGGAACCAGTGGGCACTGGTGGCTCCTGTACCGCATTCCTTCTATTCCTTTGAACTAATAGTGGTTCAGAACTACCTTTATGCTGTGAACAGTAAGCGCATGCTCTGCTATGATCCTAGCCACAATATGTGGTTGAACTGTGCTTCTCTTAAACGTAGTGATTTTCAGGAAGCTTGTGTCTTCAATGATGAGATCTATTGCATCTGTGACATCCCAGTCATGAAGGTCTATAACCCAGCCAGGGGAGAATGGCGGAGGATTAGTAATATCCCCTTGTTCTCAGAGATTCACAACTATCAGATTGTCAGTCATGGCCACAAGTTGCTCCTCATCACTTCGACCACCCCGCAGTGGAAAAAAAACAGGGTGACTGTGTATGAGTATGATACTAGGGAAGACCAGTGGGTTAATATAGGGACCATGTTAGGTCTTCTACAGTTTGACTCTGGCTTTATTTGCCTCTGTGCTCGTGTTTATCCTTCTTGCCTTGAACCTGGTCAGAGTTTCATCACTGAGGAAGATGATGCACGGAGTGAGTCTAGTAATGATTGGGACTTAGATGGATTCAGTGAGCTGGACTCTGAGTCAGGAAGTTCAAGTTCTTTTTCTGATGATGAAGTCTGGGTACAGGTTGCACCTCAGCGAAATGCACAGGATCAGCAGGGTTCTTTGTAAATATTTTGAAACACTAAGATGTTTCTACTGCTATGTAATATATCCTTAAAAATAGGATTTCCTTTTCTTGAAAAAAAAAATTGATTACGATCACCGATTTGGGATAGAAAGGCTGATTGATGTTTGAATTTAAGAAGCCAATGAAATCAACCTATATAATAACTTACTGTGTAAAAATCAAATTAAAATGTGCAAAAAATGAAATATATAATTAATTAGAACACATGGTGGTTTCTTTCATCGTTCAAGTATTCATTTGTAGCAGAGCATTGTATTGATTAATTGTATTGTTTATATTTTAGTTATATAGTCTGTTAACTTTTTAATTTAGTGCCACAGGAATTTAATTTTTAGAATAGAAAATTGGACTAGAAACTGTTAATAGGATTTTGAAGGTTCATATTTTCCTTCAGAATAATGGAAGTAGTAAATTTACCAAGTTTTAAAGTAATTGGCTTTTAGAATCTAAGTTAATATAGTTTGCTAAAATTGGGTTTGGTTTTCTTCCCTTTTGCAAATGAAATAAATTGAACATATAAAGCTTATTAAATAGTGATTTCATTTTGATACAGTGCAAAGTATAAGAGCTCAAAGAAAGTAAAAAAAAAAAATTCCATGGTTTTAAAAGAAATTTAGCTTCTAATTTTGAAATATAATGTATTTTTGCTAAACGTGACCATTTTTCTATCTTCAAAAACATCCATCGTAGTAGTGTCACCAGTTATTTAAATACCATTCTAAACCATCCCACCAAAAAAAAAAAAGTGATTTGTTCATATATAGCCTGATATATATTTCATTGCATCAGAGAAACAATCTTATTTTCACTGGACATATCATTGGATAACATGAATTTTATCCATTGGTCATACTTTGTCTTAAAAAGTTTATGTGCTGTCCTGAAATATTTTGGCTATATACTTTTGGTGTTTGTCTTAGAGGATTCTTCAGCAGGGAGTGATTTATTCTTTATTGTTTTGTGAGGTAATAATTGGTTTTGAAAATATGTATAAGCTAAAAAAAGTATTTCATTGAGATCAGTAGTTACTGTGTCCATAAACTATAAAATCAAAGGTCAGCAGTGAACTTTAAAACTTTAAGCTGTGTATAGAACTGTTTCATGTAGCATTGAAATATTTTGTCAGTTTTATAAGTTACTATAAATGATTATCAGCTTGAAGGTATTTTTGTATTAAAAGTTGACAGTTAAAGAACATAGGTGGATGCTGGCAATAGTGAAAGTACACTTCCTCTAAAATATTTCCCTAAGCAGTGGTATGCATGATTATTTTATTATGGTATTTGTATCTGTTCTGTAGTTCTCCGTGAACCAACACTCCAGACTTTGGTTTTTGTTTTTAATTTTTATTTATTTATTTTTGTGTATCACCATAATATGAGGGGAAGTCCAGAAATAGAAACTAAATTGCACAAGATTGACATTGTTAAATACAAGAACTTATAGGTGCTTACCTTTTAAGAGGGTCTGTAAATATATGTGATTTTCATAATACCTATAATGGTTAATGGTGTACATATACAGATGTTTATGGTCTATAAAGTTTTTTATGCCCACTTAGAATTATTTTGAATCTTTGTTCAATAGCATGCTAATTCTTTTTCTCTATTTATTCTCTAGTGACCAAATGCTAACATTTCGTATACCCTGGTAGTCTTGAGGAATGTCCATTGATAACAGGGAAGGTAAAAGCACTGCTCTTAACATAGAAAGCAATTTCTCTATAGTGGGGTTTTTTGGGGGATTTTTTTGCTAACTTTTTTTCATCCCTAACTTTTTGTTGATAGCTTTTTGTTTTGTAAGGTTGAAATAGGACAATGCTTATCTCAACCAGATTATCCATCTGTAGAATTAAGTTATGCAGCTGACTGATAAGATAAATTCTCTAAATTGTCATTCTCAACCTTTAAGATAGCTTATAAGCTAATTAGTAAAATCTTGGTTTACAAAGAGGTTTTCTTTCTTGAGAAGGGTTTTTGGTTTGGTCATATGTTTGTGAATTAAGGAATAGATGTTAATCATTATTTTAAAGAGAAGTGATCTGTACATGGTTAGTTACAAATAAAAGTAGCACTAGAACTCAGGCCTTTTGATCTCTTTAATTAAGTGTTTCTGCTCAATGTGAAACCCTTCCTTAGGCATTGAGTGACACAACTATCAGTGTTGAAATCCTTCCTGACAGGAAAGTACCTTTATCTCAGGTTTACAGTTAATTGGCACATTTTTAAACAAATGCTCAATATAATGTCATTTTCAGGACTACTATTTGTAAGATTTAGAATGATCTTAATTATTTTTTGTATCTATGTGCTTCTAGTCTATAAAACCTTAAGGAATTCAATTTATTTTAATACTTTAAAAGTTCAAATGATAAAGTGGCATTGGTGTTTTTCAAAGGGTAAAAGACTAATTTAGCAAATAATTTGTTTAATTTGGGTTTAGGATTAAATTTAAATGACAGGGCTTCTCACTGCTCATTAAACTAATGTTTGCCTGATGCCATTTTACCAATCTACTGAAATGAGGAAAAAATATAAAACACAATGAATGAGTTATAAACTGAAATTATTTAATTAAATTTTTTAATGTTCAGAAATTGGAAGTATAAAAAGTTTACAGTGCTATGTCAGTCCCTTAAACTTTAAAAGAAAGTTTACTTGTCTTTTTTTAAAAAAGATTTTATTATTTTATTTTTAGAGAACAGGAAAGGGAAGGAGAGAGAGAAACATCAGTATGTGGTTGCCTCTCTTATCCCCCTACCTGGGGTCCTGGCCTACAACCCCGACAGAATCCAACCAGCAAGCCTTTGGTTTGCAGACCAGCATTCATTCCACTGAGCCACACAAGGCAGGGCAGTTTACCTGTCTTTGAAATCCTTAAATGTGATGCCCAGAATATAAACCTCTATAGTCTGCTTTAGATTTGTACTCTTGGAATCATTTTATGTTGCATGCTTCTTAACAGTTTTACTTTACTTCTGTCATCTCATCAGGTAACTCCTATAGCTTTCCCTTCTTTTTTAAATTTTAATAACCTATTTTATTTAACCCAATTAATCCAAAATATTGTCATTTCAACAAGTAACCAATACTGTGATAAAAGCCAGATATTTTACATTCTTTTTTCACACTGGGTCTGAAACTCTGTATGTATTTTACAAGTACTATAACACACCTTATTTTGCATAAGCACTTTTTAATAGCTGTCTGTGGTTACTGTATTAGACAGCACAGACCTAGATTTTATGACTTTACCCTAAAACTGAAATTACTCCTTTCCGTGCAGGGACACTGAGGTCCTGGCCCCTGGAGATCTCCCATAGCCTTTTTAAAATTTCAGTACCTTTTCATTATTACAGCTTTAAAAGAATATTCATTATAACAAATATGATAAAACAAAGCATTAGGATGCAAAATTATAGAAAATGTGACTACCAATCTTAAGAGAATTAATTGATGTTATTTTTAGAACCATTAAGATGATTAAATATATACAAACCAGTATTTTAACAAAGAAAAAAATATACAGAAACTGCCAAGTTGTAGAATGCCAGACAGGTTTTGTGTCCTCTCCTCGACTCTGGGCCATTTGGTCACCCATTCTGTTTCTCAGCTCCTGTTTCTCATTTCTTTAACCTTGTGGACTAAACATGGTCTAAGACACAGTGTAGAGAACAGATACTGTTGCATACCATTCCCTCCATTTTTGACACATTTTCTCAGAAACCATCCTACTCTGAGCAGTTGCCTCTTTCCCATGCAATCAACTTATTTTCTTTTTTTTAAATTCTGTTTTCTTTCTTTTTTTTTTTAAGATTTTATTTATTTATTTTTAGAGAGGTAAGGGAGGGAGAAAGAGAGAGAGAGAGAAACATCAATGTGCGGTTGCTGGGGGCCGTGGCCTGCAACCCAGGCATGTGCCCTGACTGGGAATCGAACCTGCAGTACTTTGGTTCACAGCCCACGCTCAATCCACTGAGTTATGCCAGCCGGGGCGCAATCAACTTTTTATATTCTTACCTCCAAATCAATTTTTGCTCCTTGTAACCATATTTTTTTTCTTAATTTTACAGCACAAAAGTTTTTAATAAGTACTACATTAGTATAGAAAACAGCCTGTAGCTTATCCTTTAAAACCAAAATAACCAAGTGAAAAGTCAGTACAGGTTCTTATCTTTTACTTAAAAACAAATCTAAGGTACTCACTGGGAATTAAACTACTATGATTTTTTTTTCTAGAGCTGTGACATCCATATTTTGTGGTCAGTATTGTTCTATCAAACATGCTAAGCCAGCAATTTTCAGCCTTTTTTGTCTCGTGGCATACATCAATTAATAAAATTCTGCAGCACACCAAAAAATACAGTTTTTGCCAATCTGGTCAAAAGGGTGTGTGTATGTATATATTTATACATATACATATATATATTTTTTAAATCCTCACCCAAGACATGGTTACTGATTTAGAAGAAGGGATGGAGTGAGAGAGAGTGAAACATTGTGAGAGAGAAATATGGATTGGCTGCCTCTTGGGTATGTCCTGACTGGGGACTAAATGCACTTGGTTTGTGGGATGATTCTCCAACCTATTGAGCCACATTAGCCAGGGCAAAATTTTGATTCATTCACACCAGACAACTATTGTATTGGCTATTGCCGGTTTTTTATTTGACAGTCTAAGGGAAAAGAGGTCAGTGTCTGGGACTAAATAGTCAGGTATTGGATGTTTTAGAAATTCTTCTAGCACATCATTGTGCCTCTTGAGGTACACAGGTTGAAGACTGTGCTAAATTGAAGCAGATAGATGAGCTGTTTGCTATGTCCTATTCCTGCTGAGCTAGACCAGTAGAACACCATCTTGATAGAAAGATTTTGACAGGAAGAAGGAATTGCAGAGCCCCTATCCCAACAGAAAAATGAACAAACTGATTTATACATAAATGGTTTTAAGCAAACTTGCACAAACACTTAACATGCTATAAGTAAAGGAGAAAAGGATACCTTTAACTTGCTTTCAGCATAAGCACACATTCACTGGTACCCAGTAAAATAGCAGTGCTGACAGAAAGCATTTTTGCTTTCATAGCATGAACGAAAAATACAGCATACGATACTTTGATGTTGAAGTGGGTGATTGTGGAAGTTCCAATGTTATATCCACTTAGGTTAGTGTGAATATTCATCTATATTTTTTCAAAAGTGCTTTGAAAAGAATTCTAGAAGCAGTGGGATTACATCATGACCAGCAGAAGACTGCAAATTAAGACTAGGAATTAATTTTCATATGTAGTTCTTTAAGTATAAGACATCTCTCAGTTGTTTCCTACAGCTAGGACTAGCTGTGACAGTGGAGCTCCAGAACTCTCAAGATAGACTGCTGGCTTAAGTAACACCCTAGGTAAATACTCCCAAACAGTAAAAATCCCATTTAGGCTGGAGGACTGAAATTTTGATGCATGGAAAAAACTGTGTGCACAAAAAAGACTCATGCAAAGCCTGCTGGGACAGAGGGCAGTGATGTGGGTACTGACACACCAACATGTATGCTGGGGAAGGCCCCCGAGGTGGGATGCTGGATGCGAACTTGCTCCAGTGGAGCCTGACTTGGAAGGCCCTGAAACAGGTGTCTGCTTGGGGAGGAGTAGCAGGGTTACTGAACACAAGGTTTTTCTGGAGAAATGGGTCCCAGGAAGGTCAGGTAATTTTTTTGTAACCCATCAATACTTAATGAAGAGTTGCAGAACACAGCTAGCCTTTCCAGGATCCATACTTTTGTCATTATCCGAAGGCTTTTACAGTATACCGGACTGACAATGTCCAGAACACTTTCATTGCCTCGTGGCGGGACCTAGTGCTGCAGGTTGTTCTGGGAAACGGGCATAGAGAATAATTTATACAATGAAGTCACAAACCAAACCACTACTTAAGTCCAGTCCTGGCCTTTTTCTGCTCTGTAGTCCAGAAACGTTTCTTTAAAAGTCAGAAAATCAGTACACATCAGCAGCATATAGAATATGTTATTAGCCACTTCATCTTTATGGTACCATTGTATTGTTGTGAAAGCCACCATGTTAAATCTAGGAACCTGTTCCCCCAGCTGTTATTCAATATACTTTTCTACCAGACATATATTTGTTAAAAGTAGCATGTAGGTGAGTTTATTCTATTGTTCGTTTTCAAACTCCTGATAGTACTTGTCTGTGAAATTTCTCTGTCATAACTAGAACTCATCATCCATGATAATATCCTCTAAATATCCAACCACAGCATCAATTCGACATCAGAGGCCAAAGAGAAATGAAAGACAGCATGAAGCTCTTTCCTCTAGGGCAGCAATTTTCAACCAGTGTGCTACAGGAATTTTGAAAACAAGCAATATTTGACTAGGGTCACTGGCCTCTTTTCCCTTAGACTGTCAAATAAAAAAAAAAAATGACAACAGCCAATACAACAATAGCTGTCTGGTGTGAATGCCCAGTCTTGAGCCATAAATATACAGGTCAGATAATAGAGTTGAATCTTACTGGTCATGTCACATAATATGGTTGAACCTGATTGGCTAACCCTTGGTACCAAAAATCTTTATATACAAGTATAGGCACTTGATTTTTTAAAAAGTAAGTCACTTTGGGAAAAAAAGGTAGGTAATTGTGTTACATTCTTTAAATCAATCAAAATACACCTATTTTTTGTCAGATCAGCAAAAATATATTTTGGTGTGCCACCAAATTTTATTAATTAGTTTGTGTGTATTATGAGATGAAAAAGGTTGAAACTGTTGCTCTAGGGCTTCTATCTCCTCTACCACACAGGCCAACCAGCAGGCTGCCTTCTTCCCTACCTGTGGGCAGGACCCAACCTCAGTCTGCTCCACAGAGACCCAACCCACAAAGGGGAGGCCTGGCCTCCAAGGCAGCAGCAGGCCCAGCCAGGTCAGAGCCTGTTCACCAGGCCCTGATCTCAGGCTCCCCTGCTGCAGCCTCTCCCCTGTCATCCAGGCTTCCACGGTGGGCCAGGCTTCTGCCCCAAGCTGGGGCAGTGTTGCAGTGTTGTTTACTGACCTCGACTATATGTTAACAAGGAAGATTTTGGGGGTGGGGTAGTGGGACAAATACTTCATTAATTCTGGGGAAACCAGCAAATACCAAAGGTCCAGAGTCTCAATGAACTTAAAGCTTTCTTTGTACAGAGAAGATAACATAGGCCAATATTTTCCTCTCACTTAATACATTTATTAGGATATAGATGTGGTTGTGCAAAGGGAAGTTATGCACATTGCTTCCAGTCACTTGACATTGGCCAGATCTGAACTATGTGGCCACACCTTGCTGCAAGGGTACTTGGGAGAAGCAGTCCATATTCTGCTTTAATATCTAGTAAAAATTTAGGGCTTCCTTTTGGTAAAATGCTGAGTAAACATAATGTGGTTATAAATAGCGATCTCTACTACACCATCTGTCTGGCTAGAATGCATCATGTGGCAGTCAAAATGATTGCCAGGACTCCAAAGACCCATATCCTAGCAGCCTAGAAACCCCAGAAAAAGGTGGTATTTCCTGATACGACTGGTAGATAATTCTGTAGGGGCCTAGGACTCTGAATAGCCAAGGTGGGTCACTTGTAATCCTCATACATGAAATTGGATGAAAATGTTGAGGAAGACAGGTAAAATAACCTCAGTTTAGGATTATAGTTCCTACTGTGGCAGACTTTAGAGGTTGTAGAGTTCCAAGGATGGGAATGTTGAGGTTATAACATGTATTTTGACCTAATCCTAGGATGTGTGGGAAAGTTTGGGATGGGAACAAGCTGGCAGAGTTGGTAAACATCAGATCTTGAAGACTTTGTAACTTTGTATATCAAACCAAGGGGTTGACTTTTTTTTTTTTGCATACAGTATGAATTCATGGAGAATTTTTAAGGAAGTATTTGATATAATTGAATATGTTTTATTGAGACTCTCCACCTTATAATTGACAGTGTAAGACTATGAGGGCAAGAATAGATAAAGTAATGGCTGTTGTAGCCTAGACAGTGAGATGACGTGGTGTTCAGTATGGGCAGCTGTGGGCTTGGTGAGGAAGCAGACATGAGAGAGGTTGAAGACACCGAGCTGGACCTACAGTTTGTGTTTGGGGGTGACGGAGCTCTGAGGCATTTATTTCTCTCCATTCAGTCCAGAAGTGAGTAAACTGTCAGAAGGGTGGTTCTGCCGAATGAGGTTGTTCATAAACCCAGGTTCCTTCATTATTTATTTCCTCCAACTGCTAGTGAGTTATCCTTATCCTCATGTGCAAGAATTGTATCTAATGTCCCCAGAATTATATCTATGTTGCAGCCTGCAGGAAAGATGAAAGAAAGGAAATGGAGGACAAAAAATTTTTAGAGGACTTTTACATCACTTTTGCCATTTTTCCACTGGGGACAAGTAAATCATATCACTACATCTAGCTGCAAGGTTGACTGAGAACTATTGTTATTAGATGGATAGCTGTGTGCCCAGCTAAATCTCAGGGGATTCTATTACTAAATCAGTTAATAACCTAATATATTTTAATATAGAAGTGTCCAGGCTTCCTCTGTTCAAGTGAAGACAGTTTGCAACAACATGCAGACTTTATTGCGATGAGGTCATTTCAGATCTCTCTAATGCTCTTTTCACATTAAATTCACAGCTAAAAGTTAAATTCCGTATAATGTCGAAAGATGCTTTTTCACAAAGTGAAACACATACGTACACACATATGAACATTTATCCCATCCTTGCCATTAAGTCCTATCTCAGTCCAAGTATTTCTAGAAATGGTGGAAATTAAGGCACCAGAGTGTCAGTTCTCTCCCTAAATGCCTAAGCTCTTTTCCAATCATTTCTCCTCTGGGAACCTACCAGCCTAGCCCTCTCACTCATCCCACACCCCAACAACTCTATTTATTACCAAAAGGGAAAAGGGGAGAATGAACTGGGGGTTAGCAGTCTCTGTCACAGTTAACCAAGTGGATAGTGCTGTTATTTGGTGTGTTTGAGAATATAGGCATCAAATCAGAATTGAAAACACTAGTTGATACATGTTGTGTTCCATGTCACAGCCTGTTGGCCACCATCTGGTTTCAGCTGCAACTGAGGTGGACACTCCCAGACCATGGTACCAGCCAACTTTGCTTTTCTGACTCAGGGCTTTCTCAGAAGGATCGTTCTCTTAGCAGTGCTTCTGCAACTACAACACAGGAGTTCAAGGGGAAGTTAATGCCCCCAGGCAGTCCTTAAGCAAAGGAGAGTGTGAATTGGTAATACATGCTTCAACATCAAAATTTTCAAAAGGGACATTTCTGAAATGTGTTCTGTATGGATTCACAGAGGGTCCCTCCTGGATTGAACCCTAGTCTTCCACAACAGTAATCAACTCATTAATACATTTTCCCTATATCACTTGCAGGGTATGGGCAACCATGTCACACCACAGAAATTTGATTTGACAGAGGGTCATTAGTGGTATTTTGCAAAGAAGTTGAAAAATACTAAGGTTCCCTTTCTCCACATCCTCACCAGCACTTGTTGCTTGCTGATTTATTAATGGAAGCCATTCTGGCAGGCATAAGGTGATATTTCATTGTGATTTTAACTTGCATTTCTCTGATAATTAGTGACACTGAGCATCTTTTCATATATATATATTGCCCTTCTGTATGTCCTCTTTGGAGAAGTGTCTGTTTAGTTCCTGTGTCATTTTTTAATTGGATTGTTTTCTTCCTGGTATTGGTTGCTTAAGTTCTTTAAGTATTTTGGAAATTAACCCCTTATTAGATATATCATTAACAATATGTTCTCCCATACAGTGGGCTCTCTTTGCATTTTTAAATTTATTTTTAAGGCTTTTATTCATTTATTTTTAGAAAGGGAAAAGGAGGGAGAAAGAAAGAAAAACAACAACGTGTGGTTGCCTCTACCCACTCCCTACTGGGGACCAGGCCTGCAGCGTAGGCATGTGCCCTGACTTGGAATCAAACCAGCAACATTTGTTGTTTTTTTTTTTGCAGGACAGCACTCAATCCACTGAGCCACACCAGCCAAGGCCCATTTCATTTTTTTGATGTTTTCTTTTGTGCAGAAGCTTTTTAATTTGATGCAGTACCATTTGTTTGTTTTTCCTTTGTTTCACTTGCCCTTGGACATATGTTGGCAAAAATACTGCTCTGAACGATGCCTGAGATTTTACAGCCTATGTTTTCTTCTATGGTTCTGCAACTTAAATTTAAGTCTTTTGTTTATTTTTAGTTAATTCTGGTTTATGGTATAATTTGGTGGTCTAGGTTCATTTTTTTGTATGTACTTGTCCAATTTTTTCAATATCATTTATTGAAGAGACTATATTATGCTGTACTAGCCTCCCTTGTCAAATATTAATTGACCATAAAAACATGCGTTGGTTCCTGGGCTCTCTATGATGTTCCATTAATCTATATGCCTGTTCTTATGCCAGTTTGAGGCAGTTTTGATTAATATGGCTTTGTAAAAGAGTTTGATATCACATACTGTGATACCTCCAACTTTATTCTTCTTTCTCAAAATTGTTGAGGCTATTTGGGGTCTTTTTTGATTCCATATAAGTTTTTAAAATATTTCCTCTAGATATGTGAAATATGCCATTGGTATTTTAATAAGTGTTGCACTGAATCTGTAAATTTCTTTGAGTAGTATGGACATTTTAAGGATGTTAATTCTTCTGGTCTGTGAACACTGTATATGCTTCCACTTATTTGTATATTTTGCAGTTTCTTTCTTCTGTGTCTTATCATTTTTCAGTACAGTTCTTTTATATCCTTGGTTAAATTTATTCAAAACAGCAAGAGAAAAGCAGAGAGTTACCTACAAAGGAGTTCCCATAAGAGTGTCAGCTGATTTCTCAAAGGAAACTTGGCAGGCTAGAGTGGACTGTCGAGAAGTATTCAAAGTGAAGAAGAGCAAGGACCTACAACCTAGATTACTCTATCCAGCAAAGCTATCATTTAGAATGGAAAGGCAGATAAAGTATTTCCCAGACAAAGTAAAACTGAAGGGGTTCCTCATCACCAAGCCATTATTATATGAAATGTTAAAGGGAAATATGTAAGAAAAAGAAAATCAAAACTATGACCATTAAAATGGCAACAAATTCACAACTATCAACAGCTGAATCTAAAAACAAACTAAGCAAACAAACAGAACAGAAACAGAATCACAGATATGGAGATCATTTGGAGGGTTATCTGCTCAGAGGGGGAAGGAGGAGAATAGGGGATAAGGTGCAGGGAGTAAGAAGTACAAATTGGTAGGTACCAAATAGGGACATGTTAAGAACAGTACAGGAAATGGAGTAGCCAAGGAACTTACTTATATGAATGATCCATGGACATGAACTAAAGGGAGGATTGCTAGAGGGAACGGGGGTACCCCACAAAGGGTGTCAAAGTGGGAAAATTGGGACAACTGTAATGGCATAATCAGTAAAATATGTTTAAAAGTAAAAAATAAAAATAAATGAAAAAATAGGTAAATTGAACTTAATCAAAATTTTATCCTTTGCTACATCAGGGATTGACCTGAAGAACATTATGCTGGTGAAATAAGCCAGTCAGAGAATGACAAATACCATATGATTTCACTTATATGTGACATCTAATGAACAAACTGAACTAACAAGCAAAATAGAGACAGACTCATAGGTAGAGAGCAGATGACAGCTATTGGGGTGAGGTTAGGGGGTGGAGGGATTGAGTAAAAAGGAAAAAGGACTCATGGGCATGGACAACAGTATGGTAATTGCAGGGGGTGGGCATATAAGGGAGTTAAAAGGTAATAAAAATACAATAAATTTTTTTTAAAATTAAACTTTTATTCTTTCTATGATATCATCTATAAAAGGAAAAGAGAACCCATGCAAGGGGAAAAATATTGGCAAAGGATGTATCTGATAAGTTACTTTATTTTTCTTGTTGCTATAGCAAATGGTATTTTTTACCTAATTTCTGATTCTGAGATTTCATTGTTGAGTATAAAAATGCCTTTGATTTCTAAATATTGACATTAAATTCTGCTGTTTGCCAAATTCACTTATTAGGTCAATTAGTTTTTTGGTGGAATCTCTAAGGTTTTCTATGTACACTATCATATCATGTGCAAATAGTGACAGTTTTACTTACTCCTTTCCAGTTTGGATGCATTGTATTTCTTTTTCTTGTCTGATTGCTGTGTCTAGAACTTCCAAAACTATGTTGAATAGAAGTGGTGAAAGTGGACATCCTTGTCTTGTTCCTGATCTTCGTAAGAAAGCTTTTAGTTTTTGCTTGTAGAGTATTATCTTGGCTGTAGTTTTCTCATATATGGTCTTTATTATGTTGAGGTATGCTCCCTCTACTCCCACTTTGCTGAGTATTCTTATCACAAATGGGTGCTTTACCTTATCAAATGCTTTTTCTGCATCTACTGTTATGATCATGTCATTTTTGTCTTTGCTTTTGTTTATGTGATGTATTACATTAACTGATTTGCAAATATTGTACCATCCTTGCATCCCTAGGATGAATCCCACTTGCTCATGGTGTATGATCTTTTTAATGTATTTCTGGATGCAATTTGTCAGTATTTTGTTGAGGATTTTAGCATCTATGTTCATCAGAGATATTGGCCTCTAGTTTTCTTTCTTTTTTGTGTCTTTATCTGGTTTTGGGCTTAGGATGATGCTGGCTTCATAAAAAGAGTTTAAGAGTCTTCCCTCTTCTTTGATTTTTTGGAATAGTCTGAGAAGGATAGGGGTTAGCTCTTCCTTAAATGCTTTGTAAAATTCTCCTGTGAAACTGTCTGGTCCAAGGCTTTTGTGTGAAGGAGTTTTTTTTTTTTTTATTACTGCTTTGATTCCCTTAGCTGTTACAGATCTGTTCAGGCTCTCTGCTTCTTCATTCAGTTTTTGGAGATTATATTTTTCTAGAAATTTTTCCATTTCACCCAGATTTTCAAATTTCCTGGCATATAGTTGTTCATAGTAATTTTTTATAATCTTTCGTATTTCTGTGGTATCAGTTGTAACCTCTCCCCTTGCATTTCTGATTGTTTATTTGGGGTCTCTGTCTCCCTTTTCTTGATGAGTCTGCTTAAAGTCTTGTTGATTTTGTTTATCTTTTCAAAGAACCAGCTCCTGGATTTATTGATCCTTAGAATTGTTCTTTTAGTCTCTATGTTATTTAATTCTGCTCTGATCTTGGTTATTTCCTTCCTTCTATTTGCTCTGGGCTGTCTTTGCTGTTGTTCCTCTAGTTATTGTAGACATAGGGTTAGGTTGTTTGTTTGAAATATTTCTAACTTTTTTAGGTATGCCTGTATCACTATGAACTTCCCCTCTCACGGCTGCCTTTGCTGTGTGCCATAAATTTTAGACTGTTATGTGTTCATTTTAATTTGTTTCCAGAAAACTTTTGGTTCCTTCCTTGATCTCATTGTTAACCCATTCATTGTTTAATAGCATATTGTTCAATCTCTGCAAATTTGAATGTTTTTGAGATTTTTTCCTTGAGGTTGGTTTCTAGTTTTAGGCCCTTGTGGTCTGAGAAGATGCTTGATATGATTTCAATTTTCTTGAATTTGTTGAGGCTTGCTTTGTGTCCTATCATGTGGTCTATCTTTGAAAATGTTCCATGTGCACTTGAAAAGAAAGTATATTTTGCTTCTTTGGGATGAAAGGATCTATATACATCAGTTAAGTCCATTTGATCTAGGGCATTGTTCAATGCCACAATATCCTTGTTGATATTTTCTTTGGAAGATATCCATTTTTGACAATAGGATGTTAAAATCTCTTAGTATAAATATATTGCCACCTAGATCTTTCTTGAAGCCCTCCAAGATTTTCCTTATATATTTGGGTGCTCCTATGTTGGCTATGTATATGTTTATAATGTTTATGTCTTCTTGATGGATTCTTCCCTTGAGTATCATGAAGTATCCTTCAATATATTTTTATTGCTTTTTTATGAAGTCTATTTTGTCTGATATTAGTATTTTTACCCTGGCTTTTTATCCTTGTTCATTTTTTTGTAAAATTTTTTTCCAACCCTTCACTTTCAGTGTGTGTGTGTGTGTGTGTGTGTGTGTTTGTTTGTTTTGTTTTGTTTTTTACTGATATGGGTCTCTTCTAGGCAGTGTATGTGTGGGTCATGTTTTCTTATCCATGCAGCTATCCTCTGTCTTTTGATTGAGGCATTTAATTCATTAACCTTTAAGATTACTGTTGATAGGTACTTATTCATTTTTCCCCCTTTGTACCTGTGTTCCCCTCTGTCTTGCTCTTTTTCTTCCTCTTCTTATAGCAGTCCCTTTAGCATATCTTGCAGTGCTAGTTTGGTGGAGATTTATACTTTTGGCCTTCTTTTGTCTAGGAAATTCCTTATTTCACCTTCCATTTTTAACTGAGATCCTCACTGGGTAGAGTAGTCTTGGTTGCAGACCTCTGGTTCTCATTACTTGAAATATTTCTTAACTATTCTCTCCTGGCTTGCAGTGTTTCTGTTGAGAAATCAGCTGCTAGCCTTATTGGAGCTCCTTTGTATGTTACTTTTTGTTTCTCCCATGCTGCATTTAAGATTCTCTATTTTGTATTTAAAACTTGGCATTTAATTATGATGTGTCTTGGAGTAGGCCTCTTTGAATTCAACTTCATTGGGATTATCTGTGCTTCCTGAACTTATGTGGTTTTTCCCTTTTCCAAGTTCAGAAAGTTTTCTGTCATTTTTTTTCAAACAAGGTTTCTATTTCTATCCCTTGCTCCTTTTCTTCTCCTTCTGGTATTCCTATGATTGAATGGTGTTGCATATCATGTTGTCTTGCAGTTCCCTTAATCTATCTTCATATTTTTTGAGTCATTTTTCATGCAGCTGCTCTACTTGGGTATTTCTTTCTACCTTGTTTTCCAGCTCACTAATTCAGTCCTTGGTTTCATCCAGTCAGCTTTATAATTACTTCTGGTGTGTTTTTTATTTCAGAAATTATATTCTTAATTTCTTCCCAGTTCTTGTATATGGTTTCTATTTCCTTTTTCATACTGTTGTAGTTCTCATTCAGTTCCTTGTAGTTGTCTCTGAATTCCTTGAGCATACTTATAATTATTCTGTTGAATTCTATATCTGATAGTTTTCTTGCATCCATTTCATTTAGCACTTTTAGTGGAGAGTCTTTATTCCTTTTGATTACAGGTTCTTTCTTTGCCCATTTTAGGTGAGTCTTTTTGTTTGTTTCTGCGATTCCCAATGCTCCTCTTTGCTAGCTATCTTTATAGGGTGAACGTCTATGGTAGGAGTTCTGTGGGACTCAGCAGTGGGTCTCTTTGATCCCCTTGTCTGGATGCTCTAGGGTTGTCCTTTCTTCCATTTTTGTGGGCTCTCTTGTTGTTTTGGGTTTTACCTGTTGGTGGCTTCTTAGTTTGTGGGTTCTCTCCTCAGGTGGGTTTACTGGTATGCACAACAACCACCTTATCTTGTGTGTGATGATGGGCTAGGCAAAGGTGAAATGGATTAAGACAGCGGGAGAGTATTCTATGGGATTTAAAGTACCAACAAGTACAGAACAGATAGGCGATCCTTTGGAGAAGTAAAGTGTTAACTCTGATATTTCACCCAACTATCCACTTTTTATAAAAGGTGAAAAAAAGATAAGACTCTTATTAGAGGGGAAAAAGAATGTGAGCTGACTTCAGAAAGCAGGGCACTTATGTGAGGTTAGATGGTGAGATATAGTGAGAGTAAGGGATAGAATCTTGGCGTCATGTGTGAGAGAATAAAGTTAACCACAACCATAATAAAGCTCAGGAAGATAGTGAAATGGAGAAAGACCAGGGAAGGGTGCTGTGTGGGAACTGGAACAATAATAGTATTAGAAGAAATATATAGTCATCTGTTTTTAAGTGTCCTCTGCAATCTTTGGCTTCCAAATTTCATGTAAGCTGGGATTCTGTTGGCTGTTCACTCTGTTTGTCAGACGATCGCCACGAGCAAGTGGGTTCAGCTCCCACCTACCTCACTGCCATCTTCCAAAAGTAAAAAAAATTCTAAAAATGTAGTAAGATTCCACTTCCCACCTATTTGAATACTATATTCAAAGAAAAACAAAATAAAACTAACAAACAACAAAAACCCCTGGAAAATGACAAGTGTTGGCAAGGATAAGGTAAACTGAAATCCTCATAACCTGCTGGTGGGAACGTAAAGTGGTGCAGTTGCTTTGGAAAACACTTGCAGTGGCTCAAACTATCAAACAGAGTTACCATATGACCCAGCAATTCCACTACTAGGTATATACTCAAGAGAATTTGAAACATACATCCACAAAAAAAAGACGGGTACACAAATATTCATAGCTAACAAAATAGGCATATTGAACTTAATCAAAATTAAACTTTTGTTTCACATGATAGCATCAGTAAAAGGAAAAGATAATCCACACAAAGGGAAAACATATTGGCAAATGATATAGATGATAAGAAACTGGTGTCTAGAATATGTAAAAACTCATATAAGTCAATAAAATATTCATAACTAACTAAAAGCAGGGGGAAAAAACCCAAATGCCTATCAACTAATATGGGATGAAAAAATGTCAACATCAGTGCAATGGATATTTGGCCATAAAAAAGGAGTAGAGAATTGACCATATGGACTTCCAGTCAAGAAGACTGACCTCCTTGTACAACCACATCAAAATTACAACTAAACTACAGAACAACCATTATTCAGAACTGCCAGAAATTGAGCTGAATAGAAGTTCTACAACTACTGGAAAAAGAAGAAACCACATCGTGACTGGTAGGAAAGGAAGAGAGTTCTAATGGGCTGGTCCCACACCCATGTGTGGTGGATAAAAATCAGGAGGGATATCTTGGGAGCAAGGGGTTTCAGATGCACACCAGGCCCCCAAGGCCAGTATTCTAGTGCTAGAAAGATGAATCTCCATAACTTACACTGTAAAAGCCAATAGGGATTGAGGATGTGGAAGACAGAAAATTCTGGAGTCTCAGGTAGTTCCTCTTAAAGGGCCCATGCACACACACTCAGACTCACTCAATGTGTGTCCCAGAGCCAGGGCAGCAGCTTGAAAGGTACTGGAGGCATACGGAGAGGAACTGAAGTGTCTGGCATCAGGGCAAAAGTTGGGGGGCAGCTTTCCTGCAGACAGAAGTACTGGCAGAGGCCATTGTTCCTTTTCTGAGCCCTACCCCCACAGAGCTGGCAGGCAGATGCTATATCTGAGACTCCATCAAATAGGTTGTTGCACAATAGTCATAGGGATGTGAAGTATAGCACAAGGAATATAGTAGCCAAAGAGTATGTAAGCATGACCCGTGGACATGGACAATGGTGTGGGGATTGCCTGAGGGAATGGGGATATCTGGATGAAGGGAGGCAAAGGGGGAATGGAGAAATATTGGGACAACTGTAATAGCACAAACAATAAAATTTAATTTAAAAAAAGGAAAAAAACAGAGTTCTAATACATGCTACAATATGGATGAACCTTGAAAACATAATTTAAGTAAAATAAGCCAGTCACAGAAGAACACATGTCATATGATCCCATTGGTGTGAAATATCCACAATAGGCAAACCCATAGAGACACAAAGTAGATTTGAGGTTACCAAAGGCTGGGGGACTGGGCATATGGAGAGTTAAGAGGAAATAGACAGTGAAGGCTTAGGTATGGGGGGCAATGAAAAAGTTTTGGAATTAGTGGTGATTGTTGTACAGCAACTAAATAGTTTGATATGAAACAATACCCATTAAAAACACAACTTATTTTCATGTTGAACCACCCAATTCAGAGGAATTCAAATAATAATAATAATACTTCAGTTAGCAGTTCCTTTAAGATTTATTTTCATTAATAAAGACTGTAAAGCTCCATTCTTTACTCCTTCACTTTAGAAAAGCTCAAACACATTTAAAGTCAAGATTTATGATAAATCCATATTCTGTGCTAGAAAACCATTCTTTGCTTTGTCTAGTATGAGGGTCCATTGTTTTACTTCCTGTAGGGCCTTTCTCGCATGCTAGAATTATTTAATGTATTGATTTATCTGTCTTCACTAGAATATGCACCCCATCATAAAAGGGAGCATGTCTGTCTGTTTCACCAGTTTCTAGCATAGTGCAAGAGATGGAGTTGGTACTCATGAATGAAAAATAAATGAGACTTCCAGCCAAGATGGAGGCATAGGTAGACACACTGTGCCTCCTCACACAACCAAAAGAAGGACAACAACAAATTTCAAAACAAAAGAAAACCAGAACTGCCAGAAAATCAAACTGTGAAAGTCCGACAACCAAAGAGTTAAAGAAACATTCATCCAGACAGGTAGGAGGGGTGGAGATAGGCAGTTGAGGTGGAGAGGATGTGCAGCCAGGTTGTGGCAGGCAGACTGAGTGAGCCAGTGCCTGGCCCAATGGGGAGAGGCAGCAGCTGGTAGAGCAAGCAGTCCCACATTTATGTGCCAACAAACCGGAATGAAAAACTGGGGAGTGAGATAGACCACATAGCCCAGGGTTACAGTGTGGGGAAATAAGGCCTCAAAACCTCTGACTGAAAACACCTGTGGGGGTTGAGGAGGCATTGGGAGAAACTCCTGGGCTCACAGGAGAGTTCGTTGGAGAGACCAACAGGGTTCTAGAACATACACAGACCCACCCACATGAAAATCAGCACCAGAAAGGCCCAATTTGCTTGTGGGTAGTGAAGGAAGTGAGTGAAAGCTGGCCCAGAGCCGAGCAAGTGGCATTGTTTCCTCTCAAACCCCTATCCCACATAAAGTGTCACAATGACACAATATGTGGGTTGCCCTGCCCTGGCAAATACCTAAGGTCCCACCCCTTATAATGTACTAGGTGTACAGAGACAAAGAAACATGGCCCAAATGAAAGAACAGATCAAAACTCCAAAAATAGAACTAAGTGATGAAGAGATAGCCAATGTATCAGATGCACAGTTCAAAACACTGGTAATCAGGATGCTCACAGAAACAGTTGAGTACGGTCACAAAATAGGAGAAAAGATGAAGGCTATGAAAAATGAGATAAAGGAAAATGTACAGGGAAACAACAGTGACAGGAAGGAAACCAGGACTCAAATCAATGGTGTGGACCAGAAGGAAGAAATAAGCATTCAACCAGAGAAGAATGAAGAAACAAGAATTCAAAAAAAATGAGGAGAAGCTTAGGAACCTCAGGGACAACCTTAAATGTTCCAACATCCAAATCATAGGGGTGCCAGATGGAAGAACAGCAAGAAATGGAAAACTTATTTGAAAACATAATGGAGGAGAACGTCCCCAATCTGGCAAAGGAGAGAGACTTCCAGGAAGTCCAGGAAGCTCAGAGAGTCCCAAAGAACTTGGACCCAAGGAGGAACACACCAAGACACATCATAACTACATTAGCCAAGATTAAAATGAAGGAGAAAATCTTAGAAGCAGCAAGAGAAAAGGAGACAGTTGCCTACAAAGGAGTTCCCATCAGACTGTCAGCTGATTTCTCCAAAGAAACCTTGCAGGCAAGAAGGGGCTGGAAAGAAGTATTCCAAGTCTTGAAAGGCAAGGACCTACATCCAAGATTACTCTATCCAGCAAAGCTTTCATTTAGAATGGAAAGGCAGATAAAGCGCTTCCCAGATAAGGTCAAATTAAAGGAGTTCATCATCACCAAGTCCTTATATTAAATGTTAAAGGGACTTATTTAAGAAAAAGAAGATAAAAAATATGATCAGTAAAAGGACAACAAACTCGCAGTTATTAACAACCGAACCTAAAATAAAAACAAACTAAGCAAACAACTAGAACAGAAACAGAATCACAGAAATGGAGGTTATTGGGAACCACCCTGCCTGGTTTCAAAAGCTGTAACCCTCCCCCCGCCATGCCTCAGGCTGAGTGAGCAACCTTCAGACCATAAGCCACTAAGGAGACAAGGCTTATCTCCCTGGCAAGAGCGCTGCTTCTGCTCCTTTTACTTCATCCATAACTGGCCCCCAATGCTTGGTTGGTTAGCCAATGATGGGTTAGATTCCCCAAGGGGGGAATGAGCTAAAACAGGCACAATAACATGGAGGCCCCCAAGGAAGGACTTGGGGGGCTACAGCAAAAAGGGGTGATGGACCCTTACCCCTTGACTTTGACAAAGCCTTGTTACAGGGTGCAGCCAAGAGGGGGGGACCCCAAATGGACATTCAAAATGGGGTCCAGAACTCAAGGTGTTCAGAAAATATTAGGATGTCCTCACCACCCCCACCCCAGGTGTGGGTGGGGGAAAGGGACAAATGGAGCAGGCCCATGAGAGCTGTTTTGCATAGCAACAGCTCTGCAGCCAACCTCTGGCATGGTCATTTAACAGATCTATAACCTTTGACTGGCTACTTAGATGTGTTAAATAGCTGTGACTGTGCTCTGAGCCAGGGGGATGGAAGTAACTTCCTCACCAAGATGTAACTGGGGGAGGGCAGGTCCCCTGAGTTACAGCGCCTGCGTGGGAGCTTAGAGATGATTGGTTCCATGATATGGGGCCACACCTGCCCAGACCCACGATGGCAGCCAGAAAAGCTGAAAAGAATGGGAGATTGAGGGCAGGTGTGGCCGAATGTGGGCGGAGTTGGAAATGGGGCTGCAGAGGAAGATTGGTTCGGGGATTTAAACCCAGACACGGCAGCCATAGAGGAGAGAACCACGTGGCTTTTGGCAGAGTAGAGGGCTCCCACAGTTCTGTGAGAGAGAATTCACCATGCAGATTTAGCAGAAAATCGCCACTTGGCCAAAGCTGAGTGGCAACCCCATCTCCCCACAGCTTTGTGGGGAGAACCACACAGTTTCGCCAGAGTGCAGACCCCCGCAGCTCTGGTAGGAGAGGACTACGTGGCTTTGAGGTGCTCCTTTTGGCCACGCAGCCTGGGAAGCAAGAGAGACTTTGCCTGGAAGAAGGGTGAAAGAACTATTACCAGTAGGCCATGAGAAGGTGCCGCATGGCTTTGAATTAATTGGAGATCCTGCCTGGACAGCAACACAGCTGATGGTGCCAGGAACCGAGGAAGGTCTCCCAGCCAACAAGGATTACTGGGAAGAACCGCGTTCTACCTGAGCCAAGGACTTCTATATCCTTTCCTGAGACACGGTACTCCAGTCAGGGCAAAGGGGGAAGGAAGGACTATGTATGTTTGTGGGTGTTTTAAGGGACTTTGGGATTTTGGCAAAGACATTAGGTCACTACTTTAAGTTTGTATAGTATTAAATAAACATTTCCTTTCCTTTTCATGAATCTCTGGCATTGAGAAACATCTTTTCCTATAAGGTGGCGGACATTACGGACCTGGGGTTTTCTTTCAGGTAATAGTATATTGCCCTTGGTCCCCCTTGTTTGTTCTGTAACAGCCTGAGTCCTCCTCCTGTCTTCAAGAAGTCTCCTAATCTCTTGGCTGCCTTACGTCCCCTGCCTGACTTAAGCCTGAGACAATGCTGGTGGTGGATACCACCCTGTGCTGGAAAGGGTGGGTTCCCTAGGACAATCAGGCCTAAGAAAGAATATGTAAAATCCTGTGAAACCTGCTTTGTTTAGAATGCTCTCAATTAAATAAGGGTCCAAGCAAGAAGTGAGTTTGTTCCTCAAAGTTTTATAGCTCTTTAGCTATCTGACCCTGACTCAAAATAGGCCCTCAGAGTTCTTTGTTATCTGTCATTTGATCCTTACTGCCTGACAATGATTAATGAGCTTTACCTGTATTCCTGTGCAAAATGAACCCAATAGGAGCCCATTGAGGAAAAGGCTCTTGGCCCTTCTCCTTTGAGAGATTGGCCACCTTTCCTCCCCAAGCAGATCATGTCTAGGTAGACTTATTCTCATCTGTGGCAGCTGGTGGAGGGCGGGGGCCCTGCAGGCGGGGATGACCTGGAGGTTTGGTTATTAGTGGGGGAGGGGGGAAGAGTGAGAAAAGGTACAGAGAGTAAGTAGCATAAATGGTAGGTAGAAATTAGACGGTGGAGGTTAAGAATAGTATAAGAAATGTAGAAGCCAAAGAACTTATGTACAACCCATGGACATGAACTAGGGTGGAGGAATGCAGGTGGGAGGGGGTGTGCAGGGCAGAGGGAAATAAAGGGAGGAATAATGGGACAACTGTAATAGCATAATCAATAAAATATATTTTAAAAAGAACCAAATGTACAAAAGTCATTATACTGATATATTAACTTATAATTAGAAAATATGTGACTTTCAAACAGACTAGGTAGATACTGGTGATTCCTGACTAGCACATATTTTTGTGATTCAATTTTTATGAGACAAATTACTGTCAGGATGTTATTTCATGAACTTGGATTCAGAGTTTGCAGAGTAAGCTAGACACTTTTAATGACCAGTGTTAAGCCAGAGTGAAAAGTAGGTGCATTTCCCTTCCCTGCAGGATTAGGCCTGAATGGACAGCCTTTGAATGGAGCTGGATCTCCAATGCCCAGAAAGACATGGCCAAGTCTTTCCTAGGCTTTCATGCTGGAACTCCTCCCCACTGCCCCTGGCTGCCACATGCTTACTTTTACCATTGCCCCACTCCTGCATTATTTCTGTAGCTACGTCATTTGCTTAATGAGATTAACAGTAAATTTGTGGAGTGGGACCTATTTTACCTCTTTAAGATTACAAATCTTCTCTGATTATTTGTGTTCTTTATAATTTAATTCTTCAAAGGGCACCATATATATTCCAACTTCCAATTTTATGTGTGTTTTGAGTATTGGGGTAACATGCATATGTTTCTGGCCTCCCTGTACTACTAAATCTTTAACCTATGATCAGTATATCATTAACCATAGATCACCGATCTGGTTGTCTGAATGTTGTTAATTTTTATGAAATGGCAATGGGCAGAGGGTATAGAGAAGGACATCTTTTATGATATGTTTATGGTGAATTTTATAAATTTGAAGGTAGACCAACTATATGATTTCTGGTATAAGTTCAGAGCAGTATTGAACATAGTTCCATCCTGTTTTTCCCATGGTTGGAATGTGTAAATATTGAAAGATTAATTACTGTGCTCAGCTCAGTTTAAAATGGAAATTTAAAAACATAATCTTGATGAAGTTAAAGACAACTAAGCACTACTAGAGCCATCATACAGAAAAAATGTAATGAATTTTTTGGTCAACCCAATGCTTAACTGCCTCTGATGATTGCCCAGCTAGCCAGAAACTGATGTCTTTCCATTTATTTAGGATTCCTTTCTTTCAGAAATGTTTTGTAGTTTTCAACATACAAGTTTTGCACTTCCTTGGTTAAATTTATTCTTAAACATTTAATTCTTTTTGATGCTATTGTAAATATGGTTTTTAAATTTCTTTTCAGTTCATTGATAGTTATAGAAATAAAACTGACATTTTGATATTAAAAAAAAGATTGTATAGGCCCTGGATGGTGTGGTTTAGTGGATTGAGTGCCCTCCTGCAAACCAAATGGTCGCTGGTTGGATTCCCAATCAGGGCACATGCCTGGGTTGCTGGCCGGGTCCCTATTAGGGGGTGTGCAAGAAGCAACCACACATTGATGTTTCCCTCCCTCTCTCTCCTTCCTTTCCCTTCTCTCTAAAAATAATAAATAAAAAGAAAGTATAAAGCAAAACTGTTCTTTGTGTAGAAACGCTATAACTGTACAAATTGCAGCAAAACCTGTTTTTAGATCTCAGGCTCATTAAGTAAAATGATATATGATAGCATATAACTTAATGTTTAGCATAAAGTGGACAATCTATATATATCAGTGCCTTATAATATTATAGCCAAAATGTTCAACATAAAATAATAAGTATCAGTCATGCCAAGAACCAAGAAAAATCCCAACTTGAGTAAGAAAAGATAATTAACTAATGCCAACAGATAAATCAAATGTTGGAACTATCTCACAGACTTTAAAGCAGCTTTTAAAATTCTTCAATAACCTATAAATTCTCTTGAAACAACAGGAAAAAAGGAAACCTCAGCAAAGAGATTGATATAAAAAAGAATGAAATGAAAATTAAAAAACTGAAAGATACAGTAACAGAACTAAAACAACTGCTGTACTGCAGTGATTTTCAGTATTTTTAATCTCATGGCACACATAAACTAATTATTAAAATTCTGTGGCATACCAAAAATATATTGATTTTTTTTGCTGATCTGACAAAAATAGGTATAATTTTGATTCATTCACACAGCAGGCCATTGTTGTGTTGGCTGTTGTCATTTTTTTTTATTTTACAAACTAGGGTAAAAGAGGTCAGTGTCCCTGGCTAAATAGTCAGGTATTGCATGTTTTAAAAATTGCTGTGTCACCATGACTGGTGTGGCTCAGTGGATTGAGCACCAGTTTACAAATGAAAAGGTCTCCAGTTCAATTCCCAGTCAGGGCACATGCCTGGGTTGTGGGCCAGGTTGCCAGTTGTGCAGGTGAGAGGCAGCCAGTGTGAGAGGCAACTGATCAGTGTATGTCTTGCACATTGATGTCTCTCTCACTACTCTACTGGATGGGCCCAGTTGTACAATGGAGCTGACAGAGGATACAATCATTTTCCTTCAAAAAAGAGGAATAGAATTTACCCAATCTGAACAACAGAGAGAAAAATAAACTAGAAAAAAATTAACTGTGGGACAATAATAAAATAACCAACATTTGTATCATTGAAGTCTCATGAGAGGTGGAAGAAAGTGAGATTGAAAGAATATTTGGAGAAATAATTGCTGAAAACTTCTCAAATTTGTTGAAGTAACCTATAGATTCAAGAAGCTGAGCAAACCCTAAATAGGATAAACCTAAAAAAATCCATTCCAAGATACATCGTAATTAAGGTTCTTGAAACTAAGACAAAAAATCTTGAAAGAAAGGGAAAGAATGGACACATTATCTTATACCTGTAGGACAGTATCAATTTGAATAACAGTGTATTTCTCATCTGAAACCATGGAGAACAGAAAGAAGAACTATCTACTGCAAAACTTGCATCCAGAAAAACCACCCTTAAGGAATGAAAGAATTTGTTGCTAGCAGACCTATATTTAAAGATTGCAAAGTATATAATAAAAGAAAGTATCTTGCCTTGGCTGGGTAGCTCAGTTGGTTGGGGCATCCTCCCATACATTAAAATGTTGTGGATTTGATCCCTGGGCGCATACAGAGGGAAGTGATTGATATTTCTCTTTCACACTCTATCTCTTTTTTGCTCTCTAAAATGAATAAACATATCCTTGGGTGAAGATTTTAAAAAGTATCTTGTAGTATTAGGAAGGACTAAGGGACAATAGAAAGAGCAGAAATATGAGTACATACAAGAGTATGTTTTATTAATTATACAATGGTATATTCTGTAATTCATGACTTTTATAAATCATGTTTGACGGTTGAAGCAAAAATAACACTGTCTAATTGTAAAGATAATAATGATTAAACACAGGGAAGGTAAAGGCTAAAGGACTTAAAGGGAAGTAGGTCCCACACTTACCTCAAAATGGTAAAATGTTGATTATAGTAGACTGTGATAAGTCATATAGGTATATTTTAATATCAAAGCAACCACTAAAAACTAAAGAAATGAAACTCAAAAATACTACAACTAAATACAGACTAAGCCCCCCAAATGTTGAAATAACTCACAAGAAGTCAAGAAAGAGGAAAAGAGGAACAAAAACCAGAGGAAACAAAGAGAAAATAAATAATAGGTGGCATAAATGCTAGCATATCAATAATGACCTTTACTGAAAATGGTCTAAAAACACCAAGCAAAAGAAAGAGATAACCAGAGTGGATTTAAAAAATGTCCCAATCATCTATTGTTCACAAGAAATTCACTTGAAATTCAATGACATAGGTTAAAATGAAATAATGGAAAAAGATATACTATGCAAATATTAATTTTTAAAAACCAGAAAAGACAATGTAAATATCTGAAATCGTAAACTTGAGAGCAAAGAAAGTTACTAAGGTGGAGGTGAGATGACAAAGGATGACATTAAATAATGATAACAACATCAATGGACTAAGAAGACGTAATGATCTTAAACGTGTAGGCACCAAACCACAGAGCCTTAAAATGCATGAAGCAAAACTGATAGAGCTGAGAGGGAAAGCAGGCAGCTCCACAATTTTCACTGGGAAATTCAACACGACCTCTCAGCAGCAACTGGTATTATTAACAGACAGAAAATCAACCCAGACACAGAGTATTTGAACAATACAACTGAGGCAGTATAGTAAGAATCTAGGAAAATCCCTTGACAAGTAGAATAAGGGAAACTGGGACAAAATACTTAAATAAGGCCTAACAATTTGAGCAAGTTATAGCCAGCAAATGAATCACAATTTTTTATCTTCCCTAACCAAGGACAGTTAGGAACAAATGGTTTACACATTAAAGACTGTCCTAGAGAAGACTGGCCTCCATCCTGGTCCCTCTTCAATAATGTTCTTTAAAAATAAAACTAATGAGAAAATAGCCCTGATCCCTCTATACATACATTTCAACTAATTAACATATGGAAGGGCACACCTGAAAAGCTAATGAATATTCTGTTAAGACACTCCCCTGAGACCTTGCCCAGGATTCTGGCTGGTCAAAGAAAGATAAAAAAGGGGAGGAGGGAAGGGCATAATAGGGGAAAGAAGGGGAAAGTTTAAGTCAGGAAATGTGTATAAAGGACCAATGGACAAAGACCACGGGGAGAGTGGGGACTGAAAGTGGAAGGTGGGGTGGGTAGCACAGGGGAGAGTAATGGGGGAAAATGGGGACAACTGTAATCGAACAACAATTTTAAAAAAGGCAAATAAATAAATAAAATTAAGAAATTAAAAAAACAAGAAAGATAAAAATCCCAAGGCAAAGAATACACAGCAGTGCTTTTGCTAGAACATACCCACACCTTTTATCTCTGCTATTTTATATTTAAAGACTTTATTTATTTATTTTTACAGAGGGTAAAGGAGGGAGAAAGAGAGGGAGAGAAACATCAATGTGTGGTTGCCTCTCACATGCGCCCTACTGGGGACCTGGCTCACAACCTAGGCATGTGCCCTGACTGGGAATCAAATGAGGGAACCTCAGGTTCACAGGCAGGCACTCAATCCATTGAGCTACACCAGCTAAGTCTCTGCTGTTTTTCTCCTAAACCCTAACAGACTCTGTGAGACTTGCAACCCAGGGGAGCAGTAGGCAACGTCTTATCCTATGTTTACCCCCTGAACCTGTCCCCAAGACCCCCTTTTTCTCCGACTTCCCAGTGAGCTCACTTCTTTTACTATGACTTCTATTTCCTAGAGAGACGAAGCAGCCCAGATTGGGCTATCTCTTGATGCTTCTTCTATCTTAAGCCCTTCTCTTTTTTTTTTTCAATGTCCCCAGCTTTAATAAACATAGTCTTGACATCACCTGGTCTCGTACAGTAAAATCTTCCCTGCATGAAATCAAGAACCCACACACTACCAGCAGGCCCAAGGAAGGCCTGCCCTGGGCACAGTCCCTGTCCAGCAACACAGCCAGTCATAGAGTGACATATCACTCCGCTAAATATTAACAGAGCACACATATCTTGCAATTTGCCTATGGAATATTCATCAAGATATACCATGTCCTGTATCATAAAACAAACCTGAAAAAAATGTAAAAGTTGCAATCACACAATTTATGTTTTCTGATCATTTTGGAATCAAGCTACAAATAAAAAATAGAATGACAATAAGAAAATATTTAAATACACAGAAATTAAACAACACAATCAAAAATAATCCATGCATCAGAGAAACAAGAGTACAACTTGAACATGGGAAAGCAAAAGAAAACAAGGAAGTATTGTGACCATGAAGGGAATGCTTAGTCTCAGAAATCAGAAACTTAGAGAAAAGGATAGGAAAACTTCAAGGAAAGAGAAATCCCTCTACCTTTCCTGCTTACTGTTCCAAAATAAACACAGCTGGGTCCACCTTACCACATCCTGGTTCAGACCAACGTTATCAACTTTTTCATTAAGGCTAAACTGGACTTAGTGCAGTCAATGACAGACTCTCTATATGCCAGATATACCCCTTGTATAAACTGGCTATGTAATGGCAGAAGTTGAGAAACTGGGGCAGAAGTATCAAGGGTTCTAAGGATCACCAAGAACCCAGGATCTGAACAGCATGCACACTCAAAGGGAGCCTATGCTGATGACTGCTTAGTACAGAGAGTAACTCAGCACAAGGGTTACATTGTTGCCCTGGTTGACCTGAACCTTAAGCAAGAGTCAGGAAGATCCCTGGAGTTCCCCTCAGGTACATTTCTAAACACAGGTGTAACATTGAGTGGATGCCAGATGATTATAGAGTGCCTCAGTTCTAATTCTTAAAAGACAAAGTTCCTCTGTTTTTCTTCAACCAAATTTCTCTGTTACCAGTTTATTAAACACACTACAGCATGAATTATTATTCCACTGCTCTGTTAGGAGTTGAGTGTGGTTAAATACACTCACTTTTTGATGTTTTGAAAATGATATTTTGCATCATTTTAAAATTTGTTGCATCTTTTCATAAACTACTCACAACTTTTAAAAATTCATATTTCTCTTTGATGTATGAATTTTTAAAAAGAACACTGAAAAATAGAATTGACTTTAAAGTGAAAATATTGGACACAACATAGCAAAATAAGTTGGATGCAGCTAAAGCATTCTTGAGAGTGAAATTTGCAGGACTAAATGCTTACATTAGACATGATACAATCATTGAAGTAAATAATTTAAGTTTCTGTCTTAAAGCACTAGAAATAATGAACCCACATATGTAAAAGGAGTAAATGAACCCTTTAATTAAAAGGAATAAAAGGTCAGAACAGTTGAAACTGAAAATAAAACAGGGAAAAATCAATGAAATAAAAGTCTGGTTCTTTTTAAAATTTAAGAAAATTGACAAACTTCTAGCAAGACTGACAAAAATTAAAAGAGAGAAAACACACATTACCAATATGAGGAATGAAACCTAACATGTCCCCATACATCCTGCAGCTGTTAAAATAATAATGGAATACTGCAGAAAACATTGCATTCATAAATATGACAACTTAAAAGTATTGGACTCCTTTTCAAAGACCACAAACTATCAAACAACTAAGATGCAATAGATTATCTCAATAGCTCTATAAACAATAAAGAAATTGCATGACTTCCCCCCCAAAAAAAATTTCCATTCCAGATGGTTTCACTGGAGAATTCTACAAAATGTGTAAAGAGGGATTAACACCAACTTTATATAATTGCTTTCAGAAGAGAACACTTGCCAATTCATTTTTGAAGCCAGTATCACTCTCATATCAAAACCAGTATAAAACTAGTACAAAAACTAGTACAGACCATATCTGTCAGGAACAAATATAAAAACACAACAGATAGCAAATGTATACAACAATATATAGTGACAAAGTGGGATTTATTTCAACTATGCAAGACTGGTTTAAAACATGAAAAATTGATGTCATTTGCAAGATCAAGAGGCTAATAAATAAAAATCATATCAACTGATGCAGAAAAAGCATTTTATAGATTCTAACACCTATTTATAATTAAAAAAAATTTTATTGAATTTAGTGGAGTGACATTGGCTCCCAATAAAACATTATCTGTACGTTGCATCGTGCATGCATTGCTCCAAGCAAAGTAACTTTTTGTCTCCATTTCCCCCTTTTGCCCACCTCCACCTACTCCTGAGCCCCCTTTACATCACTATGTTGGCATCTGTGTCTTATACACACACGCACACACATATATGGTTATATATATACATATACACACACGCATATATATGGGGTTTTTTGCTTAATCCCTTCACCTTCTTTCAGCCAGCCCCCAACTTCCCTCCCCCTCTGACGGCTGTCAGTCTGTTCCATGTATCTGTGCCTCTGTTTCTGTTTTTTTTTGTCAGTTTATTTTGTGCATTAGATTCTATATATAAGTGAGATCATATGGTATTTGTCTTTATCTGACTGGCTTATATATTGTGTGAATGTTCCACAGCTTTTATTTTTAAACTTATTTATTTATTCTTTAGAGAGAGGGGAAGGAGAAAGACAAGGGGAGAAACATCAATGCAATAAATACAGATTGTGCTGCTACCTGGGACAGAACCTACAACCCAGGTATGTACCCTGATTGAGGATCAAACTGGCGACCCTAGCTTTGCGGTATGTTGCCCCGCCAACTGAACCACACTGGTCAAAATTGGATCAGAGCTTTTTTTAAAAGGAATATTTAAAAAACTTATTACAGTATTTTAATGGATAAATTAATATAGTATATTCATGATATATGATGCACAATGTACATTTGGTAGCAGTAATATACAGATTATATATATTAAAATAGGATATATATCCTACTTTATTTTTTCCTTTAAAACAAATTTATTGTTGTTCAAGTACAGTTTCCTGCCTTTTCTCCCCACCTCTGCCCCCTACCCCAGCTATCCCCACCTCCCTCCTATGATTCCACCCACCTTGTATCACAGCGTTTTTATCCACTCCTCTACTGATAAGCACTTGGGCTGTTTCCAGGTCTTGGCTATTGTAAATAACACTGCAGTGAACATTAGGGTGCTTATATTGATGCAGTAATTATAAATATAAAGAGCACTCAGGGAAGATCTTAAAAAAACAGAATGTACTACCTCACCCTGCTGACATATAACTGTTACAACCACATCCTGATTGATAACCAGCCCCTCTGCCTCTGTAAACGGCTTGCTGCTTGCTATTGATAACCAGCCTCTCTGCTTCTGTAAATGGCTTGCTGCTTGCTTTATAAACCCTGGAGAAACTCATTCCGGAGCTCAGAATTTGGGGTCTCTCTCCCCCTCTGAGCCGCGTGCATGTAATAAACTCATGATTCCACCATCTTCCATGTGTAAGTGATTTTCCATAATAATATTCTTTATAATTAGTGTCTTGGGTTTCTTTGGATATATTCCCAGAAGTGGGACTGCTGTGTCAAAAGGCAATTCCATTTTTAATGTTTTAAGGAAATTCCATCTTCCGGCCAAGATAGAGGTGTAGGTAGACGCACTGTGCCTCCTCGCATAACCAAAACTGAGGACAACAAAAATTTAGAAACAAAAAAAACAACCAGAACAGAGAGAAATGAACTGAACAGAAGTCTGACAAACATTCATCCAGACTGGTAAGGAGGGCTGGAGTCGGAAGCCTACAGAGAGGGGAAAGGAGTCCAGGGGTCCCGGCAGGAAAAAGCGCTGGCTGGCAGATGCGGGCACGCAGGGTGCAGGTGGCAGTTGGCAGACCCCAGAAGTGCAGGGGCAGCTGACAGAACCAGTGGCAGACCCTGGGTATGGGAGGCAATGAGCAGACCCAGTGAGGTGTGCAAGGCAGCTGGCTGTCACAGTCACACATTCGTGCGTAGATAAACTAGGTGAAAACTGGCAGCAACACAAACCACGCAACCCAGGGACCCAGTGTCAGGAAACAAACCTTAAATCACCCACTGAAAACACATGTGGGGGTTGAGGCCAGGAGAATCTCCCAGCCTCACAGGAGAGCTCCTTGGGGAGTCCCACAGAGTCCTAGAAAGTACACAAGTCCACCTGCCCAGGAGCCAGCACCAGAAGGGCCCAATCTGCGTGTGGGAAGCGGCAGCGGGGACTGAAGTCCTAGAGAGAGTGGAGTAGGTGCCATTGTTCCCTCTCGGAACCTGCCCCCACATACAACGTCACAACCCAGCAACTGAGGTGCCCCACCCTGGTGAACACCTAAGGCTCTGCCCCTCATACACAACAGGCGTGACCAGACCAAAGGTGGGGGGGGAGAAGATGACTCAAACAATTGAAAGCCCCTCAGCCAGTATTTTTAAGCAAATGAGAGATAGCCAGCCTGTCAGATGCACAGTTCAAAGCACTGGTGATCAGGAGGCTCACAGAATTGGTTGATTTTGGTCACAAATTAGATGAACAAATGAAGGCAGCAATAAGTGAAATGAAGAAAAATGCACACAGAACCAATAGTGATGGAAAGAAAACTGGGACTCAAATCAATAGAATGTACCAGAAGGAAGAAAGGAACAACCAAACAAAAGAATGAACAAACAAGAATTCAAAAATTGAGGAGAGGCTTAGGAACCTCCAGGACATCTTTAAATGTTCCAATAAGCAAATTATAGGGGTACCAGAAGGGGAAGAGGAAGAGCAACAAGTGGAAAACTTATTTGAACAAATAATAAAGGAGAACTTCCCCAATCTGGCAAGGGAAATAGACTTCCAGGAAGTCCAGGAAACTCAGAGAGTCCCAAAGAGGCTGGACTCAAAGTGGAACATGCCAAGGCACATCATAATTACATTAGCCAAGGTAAAAATGAAGGAGAGAATCCTAGAAGCAGCAAGAGATAAGGGGACAGTTACCTACCAAGGAGTTCCCATCAGACTGTCAGCTGATTTCTCAAAAGAGACCTTGCAGGCAAGAAGGGGCTGGCAAGAAGTATTCCAAGTCCTGAAAGGCAAGGACCTGCATCCCAGATTGCTCTATCCAGCAAAGCTTTCATTTAGAATGGAAGGGCAGATAAAGTGCTTCTCAGATAAGGACAAGTTAAAGGAGTTCATCATCACCAAGCCCTTATATAAAATGTTAAAGGGACTTACCTAAGAAAAAGAAGATTAAAAATATGAACAGTAAAAAAAGATATCAAACTTATAGTAACAACCACACCTAAAACAAAAGCAAACTAAGCACACAACTAGAACAGGAACAGAACCACAGAAATGGAGATCACATGGAGGGTTAGCAACAGGGGAGTGGGAGGAAGAGAGAGAGGGAAAAGATATAGAGAATAAGTAGCATAGACAATAGGTAGAAAATAGACAGGGGGAGGGCAAGAATAGTATGGGAAATGTAGAAGCTGAGTAACTTATGACACATGGACATGAACTAAAGGGGGAATGTGGGTGGGAGGGGGTGGGCAGGGTGGAGGGGAGTGAAGGGGGGAAAATGGGACAACTGTAATAGCATAATCAACAAAATATATTTTTAAAGAAAAGGAAATTCCAAACTATTTTCCACAGAGGCTGCTCCATTCTACATTACTGCCTACAGTATACTAGGGTTCACTTTTCTCCACAGCCATCTAGCACTGTTGTTTGTTGATTTATTGATGATAGTCATTCTGTCAGGCATGAGGTGATATCTCATTGCTGTTTTAATTTGCATCTCTCTGATGATTAGTGACATTGGGTATTTTTTTATGCCCATCAGCCATCCATATGTCCTCTCTGGAGAAGAATCTATTCAGGTCCTCTGTCAATTTTTTAATTGGATTGTTTGTCTTCCTGTGTTGGGTTGTGTAAGTTTTTTATATATTTTGGAAATTCACCCCTTATCAAACATATCATGGCAAATATGTTGTCCCATACAGTGTGTTCCCTTTTCATTCTGATGGTGGTTTCTTTAGCTGTGCAGAAGCTTTTTAGTTTGACATGGTCCCATTTGTTTATTTTTTCATTTGTTTCCCTTGCCTTAGGAGATATATCAGCAAAAATATTGCTATGAGAAATGTATGAGATTTTACTGCCTATGTTTTTGCCACTTACATTTAAGTCTTTTATTTATTTTTGGTTTATTTTTGTGTATGGTATAAGTTGGTGGCCTATTTTTTATTTTTTTGCATGTATCTATCTAATTTCCCCAACATCATTTATTGAGGAGTCCATCTTGCTTCTTTTATCAGATATTAATTGATCACAAAGATGTGGGTTTATTTCTGGGCTCTATTCTGTTCCATTGATTTATATGCCTGTTCTTGTGCCAGTATTATGGTGTTTTGATTACTGTGGCCTTGCAGTATAGTTTAATATCAGGTGTGTGTTATCTCCAACTTTGTTTTTCTTAAAAGTACTGAGGCTATTTGGTGTATTTTGTGGTTCCATAAAAATTTTTGGAATATTTCATTTAGATCTGTGATATATGCCATTGTTTTTTTAAATGGGAATTGCATTGAATCTGTAGATTGTTTTGGATATTATGGAAATTTTAATGATGTTAATTTTTCCTATCCAAGAACACAATATATATTTCCACTTATTTGTATCTTCCTCAATTTCTTTCTTCTGTATCTTATAATTTTTTGCATGCAGATCTCTTATATCCTTGGTTAAATTTATTGCTAGGTACCTTATTTTTTGTTACAATAATGAAAGGGATTGCTTTATTAATTTCTCTTTCTGGTAGTTCATTACTGATGTATAAAAATGCCACCAATTTTTTAATATTAATCTTGTATCTTGTTACTTTGCTGAATTCATTTATTAGATCTAGTAGTTTTTTGGTAGAGTCATTAAGGTTTTCCATTATTCATGTCATCTATGAATAATGACAGTTTTCCTCTCTCCTTTCCAACTTGAATGCCTTTCACTCTTCTTCTTGTCTGATTGCTGTAACTAGTATTTCTGGTACTATGTTGAATAAGAGAGGTGAAAGTAGACATCCCTGTCATGTTCCTGACCTTAGGGGAAATGCTTTTTGTTGTTACTTGTTATGATGTTCACTGTGGGTTTGTCATGTGTGGCCTTTATTGTGTTGAGGAATGATTCCTCAATTCCCACTTTGCTGACAGTTTTTGTCATAAATGGGTGCTGTACCTTATCAAATGCTTTTTCTGCATCTATTCATATGATCATGTGATATTTTTAAGGTTTTATGTATTTATTTTTAGAAAAAAAGAAAGGTAGAGAGAAAGAGAGGGAGAAAAACATCGACGTGAGGGAGATGCATTGGTCAGTTGCATTCTCACACACCCCAACCAGGGGCTGGGCCCGCAACCCAGGCATGTGCCCTGACCAGGAATTGAACCAGTGACCTTTTGTTTTGTGGTACCATACCCAACCAACTGAGCCACACTGTTCAGGGCAATCATGTTATTTTTATATTTCATTTTCTTTATGTGATGTATCATGTTTATTGACTGGTGAATATTATACCAACCTTGTATCCCTGGAATAAATCCCACTCAATTATGGTATAAGATCTTTTAAATGTATTGCTGGGTCTGGTTTGCTTATATTTTGTTGAGGATTTTAGTATCTATGTTCATCAGGGATATTGGTCTATAATTTTCTTTCTTTGTAGTGTCTTTATCTGGTTTTGAAATTAGGATAATATTGGCCTTGTAAAAATTAGTGTGAAAGTATTCCCTCCTCTTGAATTTTTTGGGGTAGTTTAAGAAGGATTGGTGTTAGTTCTTTGAATGTTTGATAAAAATCGCCTGTGAAGCCATCTGGTCCAGGGCTTTTGTTTGCTGTTAGCCCTTTCATGGGTGAAGTTAACCCCTCAGGCTGGCTGACTATATGGATAAACCTCAATCACTATATGAGTCTCCGTGCATGGGCTGTCCCCAGAGGCAGAGTTGTTCTCAGCAGGGTCTGGTGCCTGCTGGAATCCCACTTGGGGGAGCTACTTGTGTGTCTAGTTGGGTCAAGGTCTGGTGTGTTCTGAAGGCCACCACTGGTTGTGTTGGTACTGGGTGTACTTGGGCGGGGTTCAGGTATAGGTTGATGTCAGATTTTTTTTTAACCAGCCTTGGGCTACCTTCTGGAGGTAACATGCTAGTCACCGTTTATGGCCACTATTAATGGTTTTTTAAAAAATGTTCTCAGGAGTTGTGTCAGGGAAATGGCAGAATGGAACAATTCAGAAATCAGTCCTTCCACTGAAGCAACCTGTCGGGAACCGACCAACAGCTGACCTTTGACACAGTCAGGTCGGATGAGATGCATCTGCACAGCAGAGGTGACTATGGCTGGATCTCCTGTCTATCTCTTCCTGTATGCCTGTCCCTGCTAGCAATAGATGGTGGGATTTTTAGATACCTGTGTATTATAATAAAAAATCTGCCCGATGCCTCTGATTCTGCGCAAAGTGATTTGTTGACCACAGAATAGAGACCCCTAGCAACCCTAATGTTGGCTGTTTCCCTCACCTGGGAAGTTAAGGACAAAATTAAACTATGGGCAGACCAACTGCCAGAATGCTGAAGGAAGCTGTTGCTAGGAATGTTTCCTGGGAGTCACCACCTGAAAGCTTAAGATTTATTAGAGCCACTACTCTTCCCATACCCTGGACAGGAGTGCATAGAAACAAGGAGTTCTAGTTGAAAATAATAATCTCTGTACATGGAAACTAACACAAAACATGCCCCCCCCCAAGATATATAAATTTAAAAAATATAGGTAAAAAATTAGTTATCTGATTGAGATAAATTTAATTTTAATGGATAATAGTTAATTTCTATATACCTATAAATTACCCCTTGCACCCTTTTAATTTAAACCAATTTCTAGAATTATAATAGATACCTACTTACTAATTGGCACCTGAAAGTTTGTGCCCATATAGTTTCATTGGCTAACTGATTAATAACCCTTCTTGGTCAAAATAACCTTTGTTTAATATGGTTGATTTGTGGGACTTCCTATACTTTTCAGTTATTTTTTTGTTTAATATGATTAATCTGTAAAACCTTCTGTGTTTTTAGGTATTATTTCTGTGGTAACCGTTTCTGTTTTAATAATTACACTATGCATTGATTGTTGTATAACCTCCCTATAAAAATAAAGATTGATTTTTCTCAGAGAGTCAGTCAGATCTAGAGAGCCTGGCTGTCCTCCAGCACCCCACCCGGTGTCTCGATTCAGTCGCTTCACCTTAGCCGTGCATCCTTCGGGGACCCTGAGACCCCGCCGAGGCTGGACCTCAGCAGCAACCAATAAGTTGGCAAAAACTGACAGAATCAACTTATTTTGGAATTTTGGAATCTAATTAAAATTTTACAGAAACCACTGCCTAATGAACAAACAGACTGTTACATTTCAGTAAGAGAACATTGTGTCCTTGCTTACTCACCTATCATTCCCATTCCCCATCTGAGTGGTGGCTATGGCAATGGAATCCTGAAATCCTCATGCACTTTGCTGGTGCTAGGGGTGCAATATGGATCTTATCTCAAAAAATTGTAGGTATATATTTTGGTCTTTCTGGTTATCAGCATGATCTTTGTTTTTACATACATTGGGCTGAAGCAGCTTTCCAGGATACATGTGACAAAAGTATTTAAAAGCATATACCATTGGTAGTCACCTGAGTTAAGAGATAGCAAAGGTAGGAAAGCCTTGGAAGACCCTAAGCCTAGGAAGAATGAGGCTATTGGGGGAGATTCTTGGAGGAATAAGGGCTTTGAAAGGCTACTGTATATGCCAGGGAATACAGCATACCACACATATGCTGAGAGCCAGATGCTTCCTCAGAAAATATTTGATATGACCATTGGTTTTCATATCTGTCTCATTTTTTACCTCCACAGAAGCAGGAAGTAAAGGCTAAGGCAGAGTTGGGGGGTGTCCTGGCTTGGTGTTTAAAGATTACCCTAGCTTAGAATCAATTTGCAAATAATAGTTGAGTATTGTTTTTCTTTTTTCTTTGGAATCAGGTGTTTAAGGAAATCTGTCAGGACTCTTGGCTCACTGCTGAGATAACAAACCAGAAACTTCTATGACCACACAAGATGATGAACATGGTATTTACAAAGATAATTCAGAAAACTCACTAAACAAGAAGGCAACAGCAGGCCGTAACAAACAACAACAGAAAATCATAGGAGAGGGGGAGATACTTATTTACAGAGTTACCACATTATGTTTCAATAGTATTAAAAAATATCCAGTTTAAAAAAAAATTACAAGGCATACAAAGAAAACGGAAAGTATGGTAATTTGAATGAAAAAATAAATTAACATAAATCATGCCTGAGGAAACTTAAGACATTGGATGTAATAGACAAACACTTTAAGTCTATAGTCTTAAATATGATAAAAGAAACCATGGACAAAGATATAAAGGAAACCAGTAAAACAATATATGAACAAAGTGAGAATATCAATAAAGATATAAAAATTATAACATGGAACCAAACAGAAATTTTTGAGCTGACAAGTAAAATAATTGAAATGAAAAAGTCACTAGAGGGTTTCGACAGTAGCTTGATTTGATTATTTCAATAGTACTTTCTTCAAATTGTATCCAAAGATACAAACACATTGAAATTAGAAGGATGAAAAAACATATCCCAAACAAACAGTAATCAATGGAGAACAAGAATAGCTATATTAATAACAGAGAAAATAGACTTTAAGTCAAAAATTGTTACAGGAGAGTTCCAGCCAAGATGGAGGTGTAGGTAGAAACCCTTCACTTCCTCACACAACCAAAAGGAGGATAACAACCAATCTAAAATCAATAAACAACCAGAAGTGCCAGAAAATCAAACTGCATGGAACTCCAACAACCAAGGAATTAAAGAAACAGTCAATCAGAACGACCAGACTGGTAGGAACCTGCAGTGAGGCAGCGGACTGTGTGGACAGGGCTGGCTGCTTCCAGGCGGCAGACTGTGGGGTGGGGCTGGCTGAATGGGAAACTGAGACTCATACTGTGGTCTACAGCAACAGCCTTGGTGGGAGAAACCCCCAGTCTCACACAAGAGTTTGTTGGAAAGTGGGCTAGAGATAAGCAGGGGAGCGGCACTGTTCCCTCTCTGGCCCCTCCCACACAGGCTTGCTGCAGCACAGCAAGGAGGGTTGCCTTGCCCAGGTGAATACCTAAGGCTCCGCGCCCCCTTACAAGTTAACAGGTGCTCTGAGACAAAGAAATATGGCCCAAATGAAAGAACAGAGCAAAACTTCAGAAAAAGAGCTAAATAATGAGGAGATAGCCAACCTATCTGATAGAGAATTTAAAGGCCTGGTCATCAAAATGCTCACAGAACTGATTGAGCTTGGTGGAAAAATGAAAGATACCCAAAGAAAAAGAAAACAAAATATTTAGGGAACTAACAGTGATAGGAAGGAAACCAAGACTGAAAGCAATGATTTGGAACAAAAGGAAGAAATAAACTTCTAACTGGATCAGAACAAAGAAATAAGAATCAAAAAAAATGGAGAGGCTGAGGATTCTCTGAGACAACCTGAAATGGTCCAATATTAGAATTATAGGGATGCCAGAAGGAGAAGAACAAGAGCAAGAAACTGAAAACTTATTTGAACAAATAATGAAGGAGAAGTCCCCCAATCTGGGGAAGAAAATAGACTTTCAGAAAGTCCAGGAGGCCAGAGAGTCCCAAAGAAGTTGGACCCAAAGAGGAACACACCAAAGCACATCATAATTGAATTACCCAAGATTAAAGATAAAGAAAGAATCTTAAAAGCAGCAAGAGGAAAGGAGACAGTTACCTACAAAAGAGTTCTCATAAGACTATCAGCTGATTTCTCAAAAGAAACCTTACAGGTAAGAAGGGGCTGGAAATAAGTATTCCAAGTCATGAAAGGAAAGGACCTACATCCAAGATTGCTCTATTCAGCAAAGCTATTATTTAGAATGGAAGGGCAGATAAAGTGCTTTCCAGATAAGGTCAAGTTAAAGGAGTTCATCACGACCAAGCCCTTATTATATGAATGTTAAAGGGACTTATCCAGGAAATGGAAGATAAAATAATACGAACAGTAAAATGACAACAAACTCACAACTATTAACAAATTAACCTAGAAGAAAAGAAAAACAATGAAAACAAAAACTAAACAAACAACCAGAACAGGAACAGAATCAGAGAAATGGACATCCCATGGAGGGATTTCAGTGGGGAGTGGGAAGGGAAGGACAAAGGGGAAAAGGGACAGGGACAAAGAAGCATAATTGATAAGCATAAAATAGATGGGGAGAGATAAAAAATGGTATAAGAAACAGAAAACTCAAAGAACTTATATGTACAACCCATGGACGTGAACTAAGGTGGGGGGAATGCTGGAGGGTTAGGGGTTGCAAGGCAGAGGGAGGATAAAGGGGGGGAAATTGGGAAAACTGTAATTGCATAATCAATAAATATACCTAAAAATTGTTACAGGAGAAAATAAGTATATTGTATATTGATGAAAGGATCAATTGATTAAGAAGACAATGCTGAGAACTTCCCAATTCTGTAGAGAGAATTGGACATCTAAGTTCTCAAAGATAATAGATCAATGTATCTCCTCAATGCTAAACAACCTTCTCCAAGACATGTTATAATTAAACTGTCAAAAATCAATGATAAGGACCAAATCCTAACTGAAGCTAGAGAAATAAATACTGTAACCTACAAAGAAATCCCATTATTCATTGGGCAGATTTCTCAGCAGAAATCATACAGGCCAGGAAACTGAAGAATGACATTCAAAATATTAAAAGAAAAAAGTTTCAGCCAAGAATACTCAGCCCAGAATAGTCATAAAAGAGAAATACTTTCCCAGACATTAGCTGAGGGAGTTCATCACTACCAGTCCTGCTTTGCAAGAAATGCTGAAAGTTCTTCAAGCTGAAATGTAGAGATGCGAAAAGGTGACATGAAAACACAAAAGCATCCAACACACTGGCAAAGGTAAATAAATACACAATCAGATTTAGAAAACTCTAATTCTTTAATAGGATCATGTGAACCCTTTAAGTATAGTATAAAGATTAAAGGAACAGACTAACAACTATATTTTATTAATGCTACTATAAGTTGTTAATGAGAGAGCACAGTTTAAAAGGAAGTAAATTATAACATCAAGAATATAGTGGGGAAAAGGGGTGGGGCTTTTGTATTTGATTGAAATAAGTGGCTATCAGCTTAAAATGAACCTTTTTATCTACAAGATGTCTTATGTTAGCCTCATGGTAACCGTAAACAAAAGCCTAGAATAGATTCACAAGTGATAATAAGAGAAAAATTACCATGCCACAATGGAAAATCACCAGTTTACAAAGGTACACAAAAACAGAGGGAGAAAAAAACAATGGAACCACAATATGGCCAGAAAGTAATTAATAAGAATGGCATTAATACTATACTTTCAGCAATGGACAGTTTATCCTGACAGAAAATCAATAAAGAAATGTTGGATTTGAACCACAGTTTAGACCAATGAATCTAACACACATTTATAGAACACTCCATCCAGGTGGCAGAATACACATCCTTCTTTAGCATACGTACACGGAACATTGTCTAGGGTCAATCACATAATGGACCACAAAACAAGATTAGAAAATTTAAGAAGATTGAAATTGTACCACATATCTTTTCTGAGGACAATGTCATAAAACTAGAAATCAGCAACCAAAATAAAGCTGGAAATTTTCAAGCAAGTGAAAACTACAATTTGCAAACAAGTGGAAACTGAACAAATAATAGATCAAAGAAAAAATGAAAAAGGAAATGAAATATCTCAAAATAAATCAAAATGGAAACACAATGCACCAAAGCTAAGGTATGCTGCAGGAGGAGTTCTAACAGGGATGTTTATACTGTTAAATTTATATATTAGGGAATTAGCAAGATCTCAAACACTACCTAACTTCACATTTCCAGGAACTGAAAAAGAGGGACAAACTAAATGCAAACTTAGCAGAAGGGAAATAACAGTGAACAAAGTATAAATAAATGAAATAGACACCAGAAAAACAAATAAAAAATTGATGAAACTAAGAGCTACTTTTTAAAAATGATAAACAAAATTGGCAAACCTTAACTAGACTAATTAGGAAAAATAGAAGATTCAAATAAAATTAAAAACAAAAGAGGAGATATTACAGCTGACACTACTCTATGTATAGGATCATACATGGTGAAGGTAGCAGAAGTAAGAAAACAACAAAGATTAGAGGCAGAAATAAATGAAATAGAGACTAGAAAAACAATTTTAAAATCAACAAAACTAATAGCTGCTTTTTAAAATAGATAAACAAAATTGACAAACCTTTACTAGGCTACAAAGAAAAAGAGTTCAAAACATCAGAAATAAAAGAGGAAACATTACAATTAATAGTACTGAAAAACTAAAGGTCATAAGAAACCACTGTGAACAATTATACATCAATAAATTAGGTACCAAGAAGTGGACAAGTTCCTAGAAACGTAAAACCTATGACAAAACCTATGACATAGAACATGTGACTGAATCATGAAGAAAAGAAAACCTGAATGAAAAAACGAATAAAAAGTAAGAGTAAAGCAGTAATCAAAAACCTTCCAACTAAGAAAATCTCCTGCCCAGATGGCTTCCTTAGTAAACTCTTCAAAACATTTAAAGAATTAATGCCAACCCTTCTCAATCTCTTGCAAAAATTAAAGCAGAGAGAACACCTACAGGCTCACTTTATGAGACCTTCTTTACTCTCATATTAAAGCCATGTAAAAACACTACAAGGAAGGAAAATTACAGTCCAATAGCTATTATGAACACAGATTTTAAGATCCTCAACAAAATATAAGCATGCTGTATTCCGAGCATATTAAAAGGACAATACATATAAATCAAGTGGAGGGTTTTCCTGGGATGCAAATTTGCCTTAACAAATCAATAAGTGTAGTACATCACATTAATAAAATGGATTACATCATATGATCATCTTAATTGATGCAGAGAAACATTTGACCAAATTCACCATCATTTCATGATAACAACTTCCAAAAAATATGGTATAGAAGGAATGCTCAACATAATAAAAACTGTAAGTCCACAGTTAACATCACACTAAACAGTGAGAAGCCAGATACTTTTCTTTAAGATCAAGAACAAGACAAGAGTGCTTACAATCACACCTTTGTTTTTTTTAATCTTTATGGGTGCTTTATGGAGATGGTTGGCGATCTGAGAAGATGGCGGGTTCATACCCTAACAGACCATCTTGTCTTTTCTTTCCAGGTCACTTTTTTTTTTTT